>JAPDOI010001312.1:0-196075 GCA_029168955.1 Aplectana chamaeleonis
ATTTAAGATGGGTTGAAAAAAAACGTCCCCCAAATTTTCAAGTTTTCCCGAAAAAATAACGACCTACCCCGGTCCCACGGTGGTCCGCGGAATACCGTCAGCTTGACCCTGGCTGAGGTGTCCGCAGCCATATCTTTCGCGGCTACCCCAACAAAACATAGAGTCCATATCAGCCCTTCTTCCTCAAATAGCGTATATTTTGCTTTTCTGTGAAGATTGTGTAGTGTTTTTCGCTACCCTTTTTTAGTTCTCAGAGGCAGTGTTCACGATGGCAAAGTTTCCCGTATTTTTCGTAGAAACGTAAGGTTCAGGTTCATCTAAAGGAATGGATGGAGAGCGGGCCGCTCAGAAGGAGAGGGCGGTGACAAAAATTAATGAGGTATTTTCTGCTCTTACTAATAATGTACTTAATTGTCTCTGCGCTCTTTCTGCTACCTCACAATGGAGGATTGCACACATACAATGCAGTTTCGAGATGCAACTTTAATATTTTCTAGAGAAAGGACAGTGCTCCGATATTCCATACTCAGAATGGGCTAAATGCCTCAGACATTTTTCAGAGATTTCCAAAAGTGGGCATTTAGCTAGCTTTGCTAAGAGGAATGGGGTACACGAATGACAACATTTAAAGACAGTGTTCACGGAAAAAAAATGTGTTTCAGTTTCCACTAAGAATGGGTAGTGGAGGGGCACACTGTAACGTTGACGTCGAAAGAACGCGTGAAACGAGCCAGGAAACGCTCCAAAAGAGCCCGAAGTTGCCAATTTGAGCGCAAGACAAACCCTTAAAGCGCAATACACGCCCACCGACGTGAACAAATGAATGTTCGAGATGCTGAGATGAGCGATGATTTCCAATCATTAGCCCCGTTCTTCCCTTCATTTTCAGCTTCTCTCTTTACTCAGGTCAGCTCGCATAGATTGGCGGCAAAAGGCGGAAGTTACAAGTCTCGGACAACTCGTCCACCATGTTTCCTTAGCTCAATTTTTGAGGGTTCATAACTCCGTTCCCAGAAGGTCTTGTACGATTTCAGAGACATCATTAGAATCAGCATGGGGCCGTTTTCAAGATAGGCGGGGAAGCAGAAAAACGATTTTTATCGTGAACACTGCCTTTAAGGCGTGAAAAAAAATTGTCTGGGATTGAGCTTAAAACTTGTTTATAGGGGTTGTTTCGGGTGCTGATTACGAATCTGAGACCCCTTTGTCAGTATTTAAAAAATTCCACCTGATTGGGTCCGAAGCTTCAAAATGGGGGAAATTTTGCTGCCCAAACGCGACTTCTGACGTGTTCGAGAATGCTACGATCAAATCGCCTCAAAACTTGTGCAAAGGGGCTATTCGGGCCGCCAAACACGAATCTGCAACCCTTTATCGATTTTCGATAAATTACGGCAGATTACGGTGGGCATACGGTAGCTCGGTCAAAGTCTCTGATTTGACTCGAAATTTCACTGTGGGTGTTATTTGGGACGCTGAACACGAATTTGAGGTCCATTTCTCGATTTCCGAAGTTTAAAGGTAAGTAACGCCAGTTAAAAGGCATTTTGCCTACCGTAACCTGCCTAACCCTGAGTCAGGCGAGGAATAGACCCCAAATTCGGGTTCAGCGCCCTAAATAACCCCCATATGCAGGTTTTCAGCCGGATCCGAAAAACTTTTTCTTTAAGCTTCGAAAAATCCCTGATCTCTTTTTTATCTTTTTGTGTAGCAATGAAAAGGCCATTGTTGGAATTCTTGCATCTATTCAGCCAATTTCAAGCACGGGTCATTTATGTACTGCCACAGGCCTACAGCAACGATAACGTGGTTCTCAAAATCGCCAGCTGAAGGTTGCAAGCCTCCGTTGTTAGTGGTAAAAAAAATTGTACTTTCCGCTAACATCCTCTACATCATAGACGTATCTGCGGAAAAAAAAACATGAAGAACTTGGACACGATTTTTTAGCACTGCTTCCCAAATTATTTCACCCTCCCCTCCCCCCCCCCCCCTCTTCCCTCCTCGTCCTCAACTCGCTATACCTTTGAAGCCATAACTCTATGAGTGCCAGATTTTTGCAACTTCAACTGTCCGCAGCTGGTGTCTTTCAACTCTTGTCGGAAACTCACCCCCACGTGTGCACTGGAAATTAATGGCTACTGTGTGCTACGCCTTCACATAAAGGAGTGACAAGCAGATGACATGTCTTAAAAAGTTTTGCAACCGCTGGACAGAGTTTTTCTTCAAAAGCAAAATCTCAAAGATTGTGTTCACAATGGAATATGGTAGTTTAGTACACCTTATTAAATTTTTCATTTGGTTCAGTGTATTACGACCTATACCAAAAACCCACAAAAACCCTATTCGGGGTGAAATTGATGCAATCTAAAATCGATCGTTTTTTACTGGTTACATTTCTATGGGCACCTGTGCACGAATTGGCATCTTTGTGCCCTAAAAACTCTATTTTTAGCGCGTTTTCCCAAGCGAAACCTTTATAGTTCTTCAGCTGTTTTCGAACAAAACAAGTTTTAGCAGCTTTCTCGAGAACTGCTCCCATAGTGGACACTGCTTTTAACTATGTATATGCGAAATCTTCTGGGCTTATTTTATGTAGATGATAATAATTCACGGGGTGTCTCAAACTGTTTTCAGGGGCAACCTGCCCATTCAAAGACAATCTTCATGATGGAAGCCGTATGTATTTTTTTGCACAGGTGAGTCTGCGATGTAAAAATAATCTTATTACGAGAGAGCCCCACAGACCCCTACTTTCGGGGGAAATTCAGTTTGCGAAACCCCTAAAGTATTCATTTCGTACCACTACACCTCTTTTGGTTTTAACGCATCAGAATTTGGAACGTCGGAAATGGTTTTGCGCTTAAATCGTCTTAGATAACCGTCATCCCTTTGTCTTTCTTTCACCAAAAGTTCTTTGGAAGTAGGCATGTATTAATATGTGTTTGGAAGTTAGCATCCTTCGAGATAAAGAGTATTTAACACATTTTGAACGTACAACTCTTCCATGGTATGGGCGGGCTGATCCGTTGTGTGGGCTAATCCGCTCTATTTCCACTTCTTTGTTATTTGTCGTCGTATTTCCTTCTTATCTTTTCGGAGAAAAGCCCAGTGCCCACGTTTCTTTAAAAAGAAAAGGGAAGATCCCAATCGTGAGCACTGTCTTCAACTATCCAATGCCAGGTTTTCTTTATGTCGGCTAAAAGCATGAGCGCATGTGATTATAAAACTGCTCACAGCAAAGAAACTGCGGAAAACGTATGCTAACATTGAGAATTCGGTGCTTGATAAGGTGAAGGTGGTCTAGAGTTTGATCAGCATCTCGCCAGCTCTAGTCGGGCAGCTTAAAGGCAGTGTTTGCGATATTCTTTAATTTTGAGATTATTTGCTATATTGATTAAGTGGCTCCCGGGTAGAACTAAAATGGCGTTGAAATTGAGAAAAACGCACCAGAAGCACACGAAATCCTTATGTATCACCCCGCCTCTTAGAGGCAGTGTCCACGATGATTTTCGTTCCCGAGTTTTCCACTCAAAACAATGCGTTGGCCATCAAGTGTTACCAAAATTACGAAAAACGGCATGGAACGCCCTGAAACGTCTTTTTCAGTGACAGTATTCACTGGCCTGGACTAATTGCCCGACTGAATGAACATGTCCACGGTGGTCGTCCCTGGTGAAAAATGGGGTTTATCGTTAAGGAAAGAATGTTTTAGGCAAAACACTATTAGTTAGGGTCCGAAGGAAAGGACGGAGCAGTCGAGAGTATAGAATCGCAAGGGACCGGTCCACAAAAGAAATCATTATCACAACGAACAGTTCCAGTGAGAATAAAAAGGTGCGGTGACAGTAAAGGTGCCTTTTTAGGATGAAATTTCTCAAATTCTTCGTCTTTTCAGTTCTACCCGGACGCCAAACAATCGATTCAGCGATAATTCTCAAAATCGAAGCTAATCGTGAACACTGCCTTTAATTAAGCATCACAGGAACTGATCGTTCAGACAATGAAATCTTTTGTGGACCCTTCATTTGCAATTCTCTACTCTCTATTGCTCCGTTTTTTCTTAGGGCCCTAACTGATCCTGCCACAGGCACGCTCATGCCGATCAGTGGACGAAGGGCTAACCCTCTTCTAGAAACTTTCCAAGTGTCAGCTTGGATTCTTTGTCAGCTTGAATGAAGCATTGAAATGTTTCGAAGTTGTTTTGAATGAGTATAGTGATCAAAGAATTTTTCGAAATGTTGTGAAATTGTTGAAGATAGATTTGGCGGTGAAGAAAGTCATGAAATGTTGTGAAATTTCTTTTATTGGAATTGGCGATTACCGAAATTTTCTATATGTTGTGAAATTGTAGCAAAAAGATCTGGCAAGCGCAATATAAATATTCAAAGTCAAATCACGCGCCAGAAGGATTGAGGCTTCTTCTGATCAGTCAGGTCTAATCCGGTCGCCGAAGCCGCCGGAGCGGATAAGAGCCGCTCCGGTCATTCCACTACCAATCAACTACTCCTTCACTATTCAACGCATTAAAAATTTCGAGGTCATACATTTCTCAATCGTCTTGTGCAAACAGTCACTACGAACCTGAAGGACCCTACTAGCGTCTGAAGGATAGAGTCTGCAGTGCCGACAGGCCCGCCACAGCGCAATGCCTGACTCCGACATACAAGTGTATAGAAGTAGAAAAAAAACTAACATGTATAATGTCACCCTGCATTGTCCCCAGTCCATATTTAGTCAATTTATTGCTAAAATCTTCATGGCTTGTCCTATGTTTGCTAGATTTATCGATGCTTTAGCTTCATCCGAATTAAACTCGACGCGAGACACATCGTACTAGCCAGCAAACATGCTTGCTTAATTTCGACCTCCTCGACCACTCCGCAGTGGCTCCTCGAAGAGAACGGTGCGTGAATGAATGCATACCGCTCCTCTGCCCTTTTATATTCCGCATGTTATGAGCGTATGTTATCGTTCGTCATCATGTTTTGTTCAAGAATTGTTACGGTTGCCCGACGTTCGAATGATCGGTATGAGCATTATAATGATCCTGCCTTGCATGAAATATTTTCCAATTTTCCACTTATGACAGCCAACATGAAAATGTTCATGCAACCGGACAGCTAGTCCATGTTACAGAATAATGTCACTAAATGAGATGTTTTAATGCGTTTCTCGCCGTTTCTTCGTAATTTTGGTAACACTTGGAGGCCAACGCATTCTCCGCCAACGCGTAGCTAAATGCCTCACACGGAAACCAGAGATGCCCAGGGTTTCGGAGGCATCTAGTCTAATTTTGACCCGAGATTTTACGTAAATTACGGAAAGTTTAGCCTCAGTTGGTGAAATTTTAGCTACAGCGCCCGCATATTCTACGTAAATTCTCGCTACAGCACCCGCATATTCGACGTTTATTCTCGTTGCAGCACACGGTCGATCGACCCACCCAGTCTTGATCTGTACTAGAAAGACGATCTCTGCTGGCGATCGAGCGCATCGCCGTTTCTTCCCCACGGCCTGCAGCATCCCAGCGGCCAAAATTGTCTCTAGCAAGGTCTTCCAGAGAGCGACACCGGGTCACCCTCCACGACCACCCACAGAGTGTCAAGTTATTCGTGGGTTGACTGGGCCAGGACTGATTGAACGGCATCCCTGCGTTCCGCGTAGCCAACGCGGGTTAAGATTGCATTTCAACACAGCCTGCCGCTAAATTCGTAGATTCTCGCTACAAAATTATAGCGAGAATATACGGGTTTAGCGTCAGAGAGAACAATGGTTCGAACGACACAAGAATATGCGGGTTTTGGCTATCGTAGCTAGAACCCTTAAATTCTCGCTACATGGAATGGGGCGGCGTTTCAGGCCGCGCCCTCGGAGGCATCTAGCTACGCATTGGCAGAGTTGTTCTATGTAAAAAACTCCAGGACGAAAATCATCGTGTACACTGCCTTTGCAGGCAGTGGTCGCGATCAAATGTTCTTGTCGTTTTTTTTGTCTCTAAACCCTTTTCTGGGTCTCGAGTAGTAGGACCCATGTGAAAAAATAGCGAAAAACCGCTGTTTAGGCCCAAATTTGAAGCCTGAACTTCCTC
The DNA here is from genome assembly GCA_029168955.1 of Aplectana chamaeleonis. NCBI lineage: Eukaryota > Metazoa > Nematoda > Chromadorea > Rhabditida > Cosmocercidae > Aplectana > Aplectana chamaeleonis. Next base: position 6,089 of record JAPDOI010001312.1, read on the forward strand.
GTTTACACAAGGTGTTGAGTTGTTCGCAAAACGCTTGGCTCCGGGCGGGATTGAACCAGCATATTCCCTTTCCGGGGGAGCTTCTTATCGCACTGTACCACCGAAGCCCCAGCGCCGCTCTCACTCAACTGCTCGGTAAATCTTCACCGAAGCAATCATCCTTTCACCCGCATAACGGGATGAAACAGGTATACCGTCAGAGACTATCTAACAGTCGTAGACCTGTCAAGATGATGCCCTAGTTAAGTCTTACACGATTTTTGGAAGTTTTTTGCCGTCACTGCAGTTTAACGTCGCAGTGCAACGACGACGTTAAACTGCAGTTACGGCAAAAAAAAATTCCAAAAATCCTGAACTTTCTTGTCTTTTGATGGTGGACGAGCCCACTCCACATCATCGGCATCGATGACCTCTTATATCGAGAACATAAGCTGGCTTGAAATTGAATTTCAATCATTGAGTCTTTTGATTTATGTACACATCTAGTCAAAAACATTGATTGGAACGCTCTCTTTCATTGCTTATTGTTTTTATTAGGTGAATTTGCATATATTTCTTCCTCTGAATCTCGATGATTTATGACTGCTCGGAATGAGACTGCGCTCTTTATCGTCGCCGCTGTGCACGTGTGCACGAACTGACTTCTTTGTGTCCCATTAATTCTAGCCTGTTTTTCACCGCGCTACCTTCATAGTTTTTCAGCTGTTTTTGATCTAACTATAAGCTGGTTTTTGTAGTTTTTTTCAATAACGTTTTTCATTGTGACTACCTTTAAAGGCACAGGACACCCAAAAAATTTTTTTTTAGATTTTATGCTTATCTTGGAGAGAGTCACACGCTGATCACAATGGTAACTCTTAAATCGTCCAAGACCCCCTTCGAACAGAGTTATGGCTCTTCATAGATGCCTAGATTTTGAGGGTGAAAACTTGGTGGACAAGTTGTCTCAGGCCTGTATTTCTTTTCATTCGCAAGCGTTGCGCGAGAGCAAGCCAGGATAAAGAGACAGCCCGGCATTGGACTGAAGAACGAGGGCTTGTTGGAATTAATCTATCCATCGAGCCGCTATCGAGTTCGAAAATCTGTAAGGGGGTCGGGCCTGCGGTGGTCGCTTGAATCTAGCTTATTTAGAGGAATTGAGATTCCGCATTTGGCACGTGTTATATAGGGGAGCGGGGGGGCGTTCTAAACAATTCCATGAAAATCTCGAAATTCTTATCTGATGGTGTACTGTGCCTTTAAAGGCAGCATACACGCTCGCGAATATGGTCGAGATATCAGCATACATAGGCCCGCACGGCCCCTACCATGGCGTCAACGACGTTTGAAGCGCTGATAACGATCCAAGATGACAATATTTTACGAATCATGTCTCGCACGCCCGTAATTTGACACCCCTTCGAGTGACAGAATGAAAAGTTAAACCTGAGAAAACATGTGCTAACTTGGACTGATAGCACTTACAAAAGGAAGTGCGCGAGAGAAACAGCTCGGTTTACTTGAGTAAAACATGTCTACACACCGATTAACTCTCGTCCACTTTCGAGAATACCGCTCTACCCCGGCTGCCTTTTGAAAATGGAAGATTTCATTTGTGCACAAACATGTAATATCCAGGTAAATCTAGCTGTTTCTCTCGTGCACTCCCTTTTGGTAAAGCAATCACTTATCAATTATCACATGTTTTCTCAAGTTTAACTTTTCATTCTATTACTCGAAGGGGTGTGAAAATACGGGCGTGCGAGACATGATTGCTCAAACATTGTCATCATGGGGTGCGTTCCAAGAACGTTCCCAAGACGCTGTGGTAGGCAAAACCACCCCCCCCCATGGACAAATTCGCTTTCCATGGATGCGAAATATAACTAAAAATTGCTCCCACGTGGCCGTGGCTACGAATCCATGGATGCGTTTTGCCATGGAAACGTTCTTGGAACGCACCCCTGGATGGTTATCAGCGCTTCAAACGTCGTTGAGGACATGGTAGGGGCCGTGCGGGCCTATTTCTAATATCTCTACCATGTTTGCGAGCGTGTATGCTGCCTTTAAAGGCAGTGTTCACAATGAGAATCGTTTTTCTGTTTTTCCGCCTATCCTGAAGATGGTCCCATGCTGATTCCAATGATGTTTTTAGAATCGTACACCAAAAAATCAGACATGGTTTTTATCGTGGACACTGCCTTTAAGCAACTGAATTTGGCCTTACAGGGGAAATGTTTAGAATGGCAAACGCATTCTCGGAAACGAATAGTTTTCTAGTATCACTTGGGCCTCCGAAATAAAACTGCGCAATATCCCGCCTCGAGCTGCTGGTTCCAAGAAGTTATAAGCGTTTTTCGAGTTTCACATGATTTTTTTTTCAGGATTAGGCTCAAATCTTGTATGATGGTGATAATAAGAGTGCTCAGAACGAATCTAAGATTCGTTTGTCGAAATTCTGAGGTTTACTGAAGGTCACGGCAGGTGTCGTGCCATTTACGGGCAGCACCTACCTTAGTAAAGGTTGGTTGAGAAGTATTGAATGCAAAAATATAAGAATGTGAACTTTTGAATGAAATTAGTGTCTTTATTCAATATAGTCTCCCTCAACTTCAATACACTTATTTCAATGATCCTTTAAACATTTAAACTGAGATCATTTAAACGTATTGTGCGAAAAAAGTTACAATGTTTTTAACGGCAAGCTCGGTTGTGGGATGGAGCTCATTATGTACCAGTGATTCATATTCGCGCTCTGTCTGTGGATGACTAAGTACTGTGTTTCTAACGTGTGCCTTATGCATCGTATTCAATAAATTATTGAATGAATCCTGCAATAATTTTATACCATCTTTGTAATGATTTTCTGGAAGCTCTGCAAAATACTGTTCCACCACTGAAATAGCTTCTTCATTGGATAAAAACGCTTTCCACCAAGTAATTGTTTCAAGTTTCTCAAGAGGTAGTAGTCGATAGTAGCCAAATCTGGTGAATACGGTGGATTTACAAGCAATTCGTACTTTAATTCATTCAATTTAGCCATCGTCAGAGCACTTGTGTGAACACGTGCATGATAACGAAGGCGACACTAACTTCCCAAACAGCTTGTTCATACGTGAATCTTTACGAAAAATCTAGAGTTTTCGTTCGTCTGAGATGCCTACGGTATAAGGAATTTCACGCTTATTCAATCTTGGATCTTCACTAACAATATTATGTACTTGCTCAATGATTTCTGGTGTTGTTGCAGTTTTTGGTCGTCCACTACGTGGTACATCTTCAACGCTTCTACGACTACGTTTAAACTCTGAAACCATCGATATACAATTGGAAATGAAGGAGTAGATTTTTCTAACACGCTCACCATTTTTGTATGAATTTCTGTTGCTGATAAACCTTCCAGAACAACGAATTTTATCACTGCACGGTACACGGTTTTTTCATTGTTAAAAACACACCGACACGTCAAATTCAAATGACTTGTAAACAATGAACGAATTCGCAGATCGAAAAAAATTTTTTGTTCATACGAAAGACGAAAGGTGAAAGTGGCGTATGGACTTTAAAGGCAGCAGACACGCTCGAAAAAGTTGAAGTGATAACTACATTAGTGGGGTCTTGCAGGGCCTAGAAGAGCCCTCACGAAGTTGCAAGCGTTAAAGACGAGTCCAAATGACCGTATTTGAGCCGTAGTCAGTCATGAAATCATCCTTGCTCCGCCTATCGATACGGGCTCCGCCCCTCCATACAGGTATTCAATGATCGATTGCGGCCCCTTTAGATTACTTTTTAGGCTTCTAACGGCGTAAGCGTTCCAGAAAGGGCCGTTCAAGTGCATTAGCGTCGTTTTCCCAACAAATTTGTTGCTAGCCCCGCTATTTCAGCCAGTGCCGTACAACTCGTCCATTTGTGGCCCAATATAGAACGTACCGTTATATCTTAATTTCCGTCGATTTGTTTTCATCTTTTCCGTTATTTCTGAATACTAACAGCTTCAGACCATCAGTTTAACCCATAAAATTGATATCATTTTTGAGCGTGTCTGCTGCCTTTAACTCCTCCACTGCTTAATAGGTGTCGCTTTCAGTACTTTTCTACCAACCTGTCTATCAAAAATCGACAATTGGACGTAAAAATGGTACTCAGCACTCAGAATTGACCCCGCATAAGAAATTGAGTCGAATCTGAGGCGTGGACCGAACTATCGTACACAAACCGGATTCTACCGTGAGCTGTCAAAAATCGTTAAACGGAAATCAGATTCGTGTTAAAGGCACAGTTCAACCTCAGAATCGTTATTCTGTTCTACTCCCTATCTTAAAACAGGCCCCACGCTGATTCCAAAGATGTCTCTGGAATCGTACAAGAGCTCCTGGGAACGGAGTTATGGCCTTTTAAAAATTGAGCTGGGGAAGCGTTGTGGACGAGTTGTCCAGGGCTTGTAACTTCCGTCATTTGCAACCGATAGATGCAAGCCGACCTGAATAAAGAGAGAGGCACAGATATAAGGGAAGAACGGGGATATTGATCAAAAAGAATAGCTCATCTCGTTACTGTTGGGCTCGAAAGATTGCAAAATTGGCGTGCCAAAGTGGCTTCTTGAGATGGGCGCCCCAGGGTGGCTTCCTCCGACATCTCGCTTATTCGGAGGAGTTGAAGGTCGCACTTGGCAGTGGCTATATAGGGTGGGTCTCCTTCATAATTATGTGGAAATCTCAAATTTCGACCCTGAGCTTGGATTGTGCCTTTAAGGGCAGCGTTCACGATGATCACCTCCGTTGACTTTCCACAGTGAAATGATAGGCGAGAAGGATCCTAGGCTCCCAGTGTCGAAAAGAACGGTAGAAAACGAGTCAGGAGCGGCAGGATAACGGCTGCAAACAAGCGTTTTGGTGCCACAGACACGCCTGGTGCCCCAGATCCGCCCCCTCGGAATGAACAAATGAAGACTTAGATTACAGGAATGATCGAGTCAAGGAAGTGCTGATAAGTGAGCTCATCGCTTGATTGCATTTAATGCTATCACCCTTCTAGCGGTCAATTCCTCCACGCTCAAAAATCAACGTAAACAAGAGAGGGCCTATGTTTGTTAAAAAACGCGTCTTTCGTGTCCTTTTTGAGCATGCCTTGCTATATTGGGCACCAGACCTTCCGTAAGCCGTGGAGATATCGGAAGTGAAATTTATCGTGAACACAGCCTTTAAGCACTCCGAATACTCTGAGAAAAACGGTATCGCTCGTTTCGCGATAGCCCCGAGATTCTCGCTAGTATCGCGTTGGGGTATCGGCAGTTGATTGGCGGCTCCGCGATCGTGGAAAAGTGGTGTGTGACGCAGTGGCCCCGAGATAGCCCTATGTCGGCTCCGCAATTCGATAATGAGGTAGCGTCGACAACACGGCTCCTCGCCAAAACCACGTCGGCACCGCGATGAGTGTGCTGGCTTTCAGTTTCCCGTCGGCTCCGCGTTCGACACACCTCCGAACTGCCGCACATGAGTCATACTGCACTATCGATCGCAGTTCCAACTAGACTATTTCTTTCCAACCGATTTCTATTCCGCGGCTCTCCAAATTCGTGTTTTTATGTTATCCTCATTTTGATGACACCATACACCGCATATGTAGTAAAATTGCCTTTATATTGAGTTTCCATCCCACGCAACAACGCCACATTTCTCAAATTTTCGGGGTCTATCTGAATTTCGGAATTCATCCCTTAGGTACAGGGCCGAGTAGGCATGGTCATTCGACACTGATTTTTAAATAAACGAAAGAATATTGCATTTTCAGAAAACAATTGCATAATGTCTCCGAAAAATTGAAATGGCAACTGTCAGAATGTTTCAAATTAACGAATTTCCGAAATAATGCCTTTTTGAAACTTATGAAGAAGCGAGTGTAATTCATTCAGACAAACCATCGCTCGGAGCGGGACCGGCTCCTCCCAATTATGACGTCATCGCCCGGACAGCGGCGGAGGGGCAAACTGGCACCGCGGTCCCTGTCCGGTAGGAGCGTCGGTCGCTCTTAGGGTGACAGCGGTGCCATCGCTAGAGATGGAGAGACGCGGGATTATTGGTTGTACATTTGAGTGATATGATAGCGTGCGGGCCACGTTATCACCCAAAGAACAACCGATCCTGCAGGTATGAAAGGCGGCTCGTCTCTTGTAGACGGGTAGTTGGCCTTTTGAGGACACTCTTGAGGGGTGACCTCGGGTCGTTCTCAGAAAGACAATTTTTGGCGGCCGAGGGGATCCCCCATGGCCCGCGGTGGAAAGGCTTTCTCATTGCGGACCATGCTGGGATGGTATCCTTGTTGCGGCCTGTGGCAGGATTAACCTCTTGGCCCACAGGCTGTAACAAGCACCTTATCCTCTTTAGAGTCTTAATCCTCTTAAGAAGAGGCGGAAAATAAGAAAAATAGCAGTTAGGAGAATTTCGAGAATCGCCCGGACAGGGACCGCAGTGCCAGTTGGGACCGAAGATCGCTCCGAGCGGAACAGCTGTCTCCCGGAGAGCGGCTGCTGTCGCCTGAGTAGATAGCTAATTTTCGCTCGGAGCGGAGAGACAGCGTCGCTCGAGTCGCTCTCCGGTCCCGCTCCGAGCGGTTTTGTCTGGGCAATTATCTCTTTTTGAATTCCCTGATTGAAGGAGAATTTCAAATAAACACTTCTCAAAATTCCCGAATGAGTGAACTAATCTGAACACCTTACTCTATCCGTTTGGTATTAATATTTGAAAAAGTACTCGTCCTATTCGAATATTTCATAGATACTTCTGCGCATTTCTTTTCAATGACAGAATATTCGAAGCCCGTGACCAGAGATGAGCGAATACTCGAGGTTTTTCAAATGTGTTTATCACAACTATCGAAATAATTGGAAACTCTAACACTTAAATGCTTCTGAATGAATCCTTAAGAGAGCGGATATTCGGATTCTATAAATTAATTGAATTCTCGAGAAATCCGATATTTTTAGCTCCCAGATAAATCGAATATTCGAGTACTCGAGTATAAAACGAACAATTCGATGATTGTTCGATAGATTATTCGATCCGATCCCAAGTATAATACGCTGTGTACTTGACGATTTCTCTACAAAAATACGCTTCATTCGAGATACAGACTTTGTTTTCGTTTTTAGTTGTTTCGAAAGCCTTGCTTTTTCGAATGATCGACTGCTCAAATTCCTTGAAAACACATTTTCTTACGTTCTCGGTCTTCGCCGGAGAATATAAAGACACTTTCAGAATTAACATCTAGTGCTTTTCTCTATAGTGACACATGGCTTGCTCTCAAGCAAGGCATGTAGGCGTGACGACATTCACTCATCACTGCTTCAAGTTTGCGAACGCGTTACTCGTGTTGATTGTCTTAAGGCTAACGTTTTCCTACATACCCTGTTCCAGAGTAAGCAATGTGTCTCCTAAAAAGGGTTCTTGATGCTGATTTTAGATGTCTCTTTGGATCAACGAGTGGTCTGTTTTAAACGGAGTGTCGACAAAGAAGCATAAAAACGCCTTTTTGTGCCCAAAACGCAAATGATATCACCGGTATTGCACTTCATCCTGGCATCGCGCCCCTAAATGACGAACACTTCTTTGAATGCTGAGTAGTCTTGGAACCAAACGATTCAAAGACTCTGTTGTATTCCGAAGAATACAAAGTTCTACGCTCTCTCCAACAGCTACCGTTGCTGCTGCAGGGAAGATGGAAGATTACAGTAGTTTATTAGTTGAATACCAAGTGGAACACCAGATCCAGACACCAGAGGTAGAGCGGGGATGTGCGGCTGAGCTGACATGTTTCCGGCCTTCTCCAGCGGCCTTTTATGCGGTCCGCTTCCCGCTGGATCACTCATCTGACCTGCTCAACGGGAGACCACCTCACGTACTTGGGTGGTCAACGGCATTCCAAGCTCGCCGATCACGGACTCTTTCTCTCAGATCACTTTCTGATCCGTCAGCCATAACAGACTCGTACTTTGCAGAGCAGCGAAAACCATCATTGTCAAAATCTGTAGTCATCTGCACAGCGTAATCGCTCTCGGAAGATTCTTTCTCTAATTTTCAACGCTGCAGACTACTTAAACTGATTTATTGTCCAATTAACCTGGGTGAGGTTTTCATCGAGCTCTTCAGCGAGGTGCGATTGCGGAGCCAACTTCGACATCGGCGTGCAGGCAGGGCAATTCGTAATGAAGGCACCGCAATGACGCCGTGTAGGTGCCTATAGGGCACCTACACGGCGTCATTGCGGTGCCGTCACCACAGATTTTTTCAGAGCAACTCCTAGAAAATGTTTTCAGCCATATCTATTGAAGCAATCCAAAAATCGTCAAGAGTCGCGTTTCGCCCTCAGATTTTCCCCTGATGGGAAGCTTTAAGCAAACTGAGTTGATAACTGCGGAAATTCGACGAAAAAACATCAGATTCGTAATCAGCACACCAGGTAACCTCCTTGGGGGAATTTTAAGTCAAATCTGGAACATTTTTATCAAACGCTTTGTGAGCCCCCTGGTTGATAGAAGTAAACGTTCAACCAACAATCCATACAAAAGAAAATGCCATCCCTCTAATCGAAGTTCGAGAAGTTGGATTCCACCCAAACTTTGTCCAGGGCGTTGTTTTCGTCTCTGAGCACGATTTTGAGGTCCGTTGCCAAACTTTCGAAAAATCACTGCTCGTTTTGGAAGGAAGAAAAAGTTCAAAAAACAACCGTCTCAAAGGCACAGTCCAAGCTCAGGGGCGAAATCTGAGATTTCCACATAATTTTGAAGTAAACTCACCCCCTATAACAACTGCCAAGTGCGAGCTCTCGATTCCTCCGAATAAGCGAGATATAAGAGGAGCCACCCTGGGGCGCCCACACCCGAAAGCCACTTTAGCACGCCCCTTTTACGATCTTTCGAGCTCGACAGCGGCAAGATGAGCGATGGTTTTTGACCAGTAGCCCCGCTCTTCCCTTCATTCTCAGCCCCTCTCTTTATTCAGGTCGGCTCGCATACATCGGTGGCAAATGACGGAAGTTACAAGCCTCGGACAACTCGTCCACCATGCTTCCGTAGCTCAATTTTTAAGGTGCCATAACTCCGTTCCCGGAGACTCTTGTACGATTTCAAAGACATCATTGGAATCAGCGTGGGACCGTTTTCAAGATAGGCAGAGAAACAGAAAAACGATTCTGAGATTGGACTGTGCCTTTAAGTTGATAAAATCTTGGAACCAGCAGTTCAGGGTTGCAATTTAACTATGGATGTCTAAGAGATACTGGCAATGAAATTCGTCCTCGAGATGCGTTTACCCCTCTTTACAACTTGTTATAGTAAATAATCCTCGTGTCTCATTCTGCGCGATTATTTTTCACAACCTTTTTCATATATGTGATGGGTCGGCTCAGACCCCCTTCAAACTTCAACAATCATTCATTTCATAAAGGGATTTTCAGAGGAGTAAACTGTTCAAGACGTCTTTCGAAACAAAAGAGGTATACCCTTTCCCAAACGAAATGGCAAGCGAAGAGTCCAAAGAAGCAGCGCACCTTCTGCGTCTCTGACCTTTTCAAACTTTCGGACGTCGCGTACGCAAATACGTAGAATGTCCTACCGTAATCCAAAAACAGGACTGGACGAGTTTTTCACGTCCTAACTTCTTTTTTCACATATTTGATGACTCTGATGCTTGTGATACTTTTTCTTGATACAGATATTCTTCTTTGCGTGGCAGCGAAAGTTTTTCAGGATATAGATAACAGCTCGGAGGTCACGAGTTCTTCTGTTTTTGGATGACGGTAGGACATGCTCCGTATTTGCGTACGCGGCGTCCGAAAATCCGAAAATGCTAGAGACGCATAGGTTGCGCTTCTTTTTGGACTCTTCGCTTGCCATCTCGTTTGGGACAGGGTATATCTGCTGTTCACACGGTGACTTTCGTGAAGCAGACTCGAGGTAGACAAGCAAACAATGGAAGGGGTGTAGTTAGAGTTTTAAAACGTGCCACACCTTCACCCCTTCCATGTCCGACGAATTACCGATCATCATTTACCAATCATTCTATAACTCCGAGGTATTTGTATGACTTATGATAGCATAGTGTATGTTCACAAGGGTCTCAAGCAGAGTCAAGCAGCCCGTTGGGCAGAGTGCGTCAGTTGTTGCGATCCCTCCATTCGTGACTAAACTTTGCGACCCCTTCCATAACAAGGACCGCGCTAGACTCACGGTAGGTCCTTCACACTTTGCTGGAGAGAAATGCTCGGTATTCGTTCAAATAGCGAAAAAAATGGTTTTTTGGGGTCTTCTAGTGTCATCTACATTGTTCTAATGGGCCGTGAATCAGCGGTTTGGTAAATTAGACGCAGTAGTGAAGTAGAAAAAAACAAAACCGCTAATGTAGAGTTAGAAAAAGAAAAAAATTGTCCGTCGGAAAAAGGGGTGTTAAAGATCCGTTCTTCTCCAGATGGCTTCGCGACCTTAGTTTTTACTTATTAAATACGGCAAGGTTCATCTGCTGAATGGTTATCAAGAACTACATTGGATATTTTCTAAAGGAAATTTCTCGTTATTCTCTACTTCACCATGTCGCAAAACAAACTGTGGTGAGAAATCTCAAAAAAAAACCCATACCGTACAGTCAAATGAAAACATGGTGAGGTAGATAATCACGAAAAAGTTTTTTTTTTTCAAATCCACCTAATGTAGTTCTTGAAATCAGTATTCTTCGCCCCGCTACCGCATTCTAGAATTAAAAACTAAGGTAGCAGAGCCATTTGAAAAAAAAACGGCCTCTCTACACTAATTCTTTAGAGGAAAAAAACTTCTCTGTTTCTCATTCTACATGAGCAGCTTTGTTTTTTTCTTATTTATTGCTGGTTCTATTCTACCGAACCGCTAAGTCACGGGGCCCTTCAGAGCAATGTTGATTACACTACTCCGCCAACGCGTAGCTAGATGCCTCACACGGAAACCAGAGATGCCCAGGGTTTCGGAGGCATCTAGTCTAATTTTGAAACGAGAATTTACGTATATTACGGAAAGTTTAGCCTCAGTTGGTGAAATTTTTAGCTACAGCGCCCGCATATTCTACGTAAATTCTCGCGACAGCACCTGCATATTCTACGCTTATTCTCGTTGCAGCACTCGGTCGATCGACCCACCCAGTCTTGACTAGAAAGACTATCCCCGCTGCGATCGAGCGCATCGCCGTTTCTTCCCCACGGCCTGCAGCATCCCAATGGTCAACATTATCCTCACCATGGTCTCCCAGAGATCGACACCGGGTCACCCTCCACGGCCAGCCACAGAGTGTCGAGTAATTTCTCACAATCAGTGAGATGACTGGACCAACACTGTTTGAACGGCATCTCTGCGTTCCGCGTAGCCAGCGCGGGTTCGAGATTGCACTTCAACACAGGCTGTCGCTAAATCTGTAGATTCTCGCTACAAAATTATAGCGAGAATATACGGATTTAGCGCCGGAGAGAGCAATGGTTCGAATTTAGCCTTCGTTTTTACGTAGAATACGCGTAAAATTTGCACCCTTGTAGCCTCGACACAAGAATATGCGGATTTTAGCTATCGTAGCTAAAGCCCTTAAATTCTCGCTACATGGAATGGGGCGGCGTTTCAGACCGCGCCTTCGGAGGCATCTAGCTACGCGTTGGCATAGTACATAGAAGGCACTCAAAAACCTTTGTCTTGCTATTTGGACAATTGGTCGAAGGCGGGGGACAAACAGGTCTGAACAGCTCGTTGTTGTATAAGAAACCTTATGTGGTTAAGCTGAGTTCGAACCACCAAAAAAAACGAATTGAGAAAATTCGGCGATGCGACCCCACCAAATTTTGAAGTTCGGTGTCGGCCCCCCACCCCACTATGAAAAATTTCCAACATTACTTCCCTGGTTACAGTTTAACGGAGAAATGTTTAGCTGAGGCCTCCTACTTATCCGGTCCCAATCTTCTATTTTTAGGGAGCGAGCGGAACATTTCAGATTTTTCAGTCCAACAGATCTGAGCGCAACCAGGTAACCTTTACAGCTTGCGCTTGCTTCGATTGGCAACGCTCTCTCCTTTTTCGGTGTGAAATCATCTCAGCTCTAACTCAGAGCGGTCTCAATCGCCCACACCAGGACTGTGCGTTATAAAGTTAACGTATTACCGCAGTAACGGGTTAACGCGGTTTTTTTTCGCAAATTAACGACTAACGCTTAAGGAAAAAGTCCTAAAATCACATTAATTTGAGTTCGTTAATTCAAGTAGAATTATGGCACTGATTGAGCTGCTTCAATTACAAAGTTCAGAACGGGGAAGTGCACGTCGCGTCGGCTCGCGGCGTCGGCAGGCAGCAGACACGATCGAAAAAGTTACTACGTTTCTGGAGTCGCATGGCTCCTAGTAGACTGCTCACAACGTGTCAAAATGAGTTAAAATTACTAAATTTCAGCAATGCAAATCGAAAATTTCCTGCAACCCCGCCCCTGAGCTTCTGCAACCCCGCCCCAAAATACAAACTCGTCCAGATTGATAGTACTAATACGGTCTTTTTGGCTGGTTTTTGATGCTTCCAACGAGGTGAACGTTCCAGTACACGCTGTAGGAGTATATCGGCTTCTCTATCTCAACCGTTTTGTTGCTAATACTCGCTGTTTCAACCGCGCGCGGTAAAACTCGTCCACTTTCACCCGATAACAAAATAACCGTTATTCCTCTATTTGCGCACAGTTTTCGTTCGTTTTTCCGACAGTTCCCAGTACAACCAGCTCCAAACCTTTAAAGGCAGTGTCCACGATAAAAACCATGTCTGATTTTTTGGTGGAGATCGGCAGCTGCGGGGCCTAGAGGAACCCTAACGTTGAAAAAAACTGAGAAAAATGAGCTCGGAACGGTCCCCTACGACCCCAAAGTTGGACACCCATCAGCTCGTCAACCCCAGATGCACTTTCCACGCCCACCGACGTGAACAAATGAATGCTCGAGATTGTGAGATGAGCGATGGTTTCCTATCAATAGCCCCGTTCTTCCCTTCACTCTCATCTTCTCTCTCTACTCAGGCCAGCTCGCATACATCGGCTGCAAAAGACGGAAGTTATAAGCCTCGGAAAACTCGTCCACCATGTTTCCTTAGCTCAACATTTGAGGGACCATAACTCCGTTGCCTGAAGATCTTGTGCGATTTCAGAGATATCATCGGAATCAGCATGGGGCCGTTTTCAAGATAGGCGGAAAAACAGAAAAACGATTTCTATCGTGAACACTACCTTTAATTCATGTCATAAAATCGATGCCGTTTTTGAGCGTTTCTGCTGCCTTCAATTTTCGCTTGCTGTGTTTTCGCAATGTTTCCCATTCCATTGTTTATCTATTATATTTTACTTATTTCTTCTCAATATCGAGGAATTCGAATTCGTGTTTAATCGGAAATGTGAGGCCTGATCTACCTCTCTGCGGTTGGGCAAGCCATCAAATGAGAGTTGGGGAATCACTTACTTTCTAATGAGCGGCGCACGCGCGCTGTATGGAGCGCACGACGCATTGCACGTTCTACATAAAGCGCAACTGACTTTCTACGACGTGACGCACGCCCTCATGAAGCGCTAACCGTTTTTCACGACGTGCTCCTGACGTCATCTGAGCGCTCACCCTTTCCATGGCGTCCTGACGTCGTCATCTGAAGCCCTACCCACTTTCCATGGAGTCCTGCTGAGGTCATCTGAAGCTCTACTCACTTTCCAAGACACTATCTGAAGCGCTACCTCGCCACAAAGTCCTGACCGCGTCACCTGAAGCTCTACCTACTTTCCATGGCATCCTGCTGAAGTCATCTGAAGCCCTACCCACTTTTCACGACGTCCCACGACATCGTTAGTAGGTCTATTTTATTTTTTCTGGGACCACTGGTGATTTATGGATTTTCGTTGTGGTCAAGTAATGTTTTTAAAATTTTTAACGAAAAGCAAAAGTAACGTGTTAACGCATTAACCGGTTAACGCGTTTTTTTTTCAAAAATTAACGATTAACGCTTAACGATTTTTTTTTCCATTAACGCACACCCCTGACCCAAACCACCAACGTCATGTTCAACTTTCTGAGACATCCACCGCACCCGTAAACTACTCGACATCTTCGCCGTGATTCATGCGATTGTGATCGCAACTTGCAGCGAGATTGCTTACGTAACTGCGGCGACGATGCGTTGCAAGGCGTTTACGATCCTCAACAGCAACATTCGCGTAATCGCCTGGTCTAGCCGGCTGGCGCCGCCTTCTTTGATTCCAAACAAACGATCGAGCTCCGCCTCACTATGAGCTGCTGCCTTCCATCCTCAGTTCACTGTTCCTCACTTTCAATCCTCTGGCAGAACGCTCAGACAACTTGCGCAACCTCTTCTGCATCGTTTTTGTTGGAATGTGTTGACTGGCGGCAGCTTCATGTTTGTGGAGAACCACATGGCTGTTCGGTTAGATGTGAAGCAGACTGGAAGTTTTTGCTCATCTCAGTCTTTCTCAATCCGCACTTTTTTTGTCTCCGTTCTCCTGATGTTCACTTTTACTATCGCCTTTTTTAGCTGTTATTATCCTTTTCATATTAGCATCTATAGCATCAGTTTAGTATAAACGTATATACAAACACCTAGTTGTGATGACCTCTTCTACAGGAATATCAGCTGACCTGTGATTAAATGGAAGTCTGAGAAGATAGCAATTATTTCTTTGTTTCTTTGAATTTGGGTCCTCTTTGAGGCGAAAAAGTTGTAAAACCTACCAGGTTGTTCAATAAGTTTTGTCGTTCGATAAGGGAAGGCGTTGCTACTAGCCCAATTTTTTTGGCTCTGCTGGTACACTCTTCATATGAACGTATGTGGGGTTTTATTTCAATTTGTAAATTCATTTTTTTTATTTACAAGCCATTTAGTGTCGCCGTGTCACAGCAATGAAAAAAATTAAGTATCGTGCAGTGATAATATTCTTATTTTTTGTAAGGTGTAGCACCAAAAGAAATCCACGAACGAATGTTAAAAGTGTATAATGATTGCCCACCTACAATTAGAACAGTAGAAAGATGGGTTGCTGAATTTAAACGTGGTCTTACAAGCCCTGAAGACGATCCACGTGAAGGACGTCCAAAAAGCGCATCAACACCAGAAATCATAGCCAAAATACAGGATATGGATTTGGAAGATCGTCGATTGACTGAGAGAGATTTAGTAGAGGCTCTACACATCTCATTAGGCAGTGTGAGCCATATTTTAAAGGCAGTGTTCACGATTAGAATCGTTTTTCTGCTTTTCCGCATATCTTGAAGACGGTTCTATGCTGATTCGAATGATCTTTTTGGAATTGTACAAGACCTTCTAGGAACGAAGTTATGGTCCGTCAAAAAATGAGGTAGGGAAGCATGGTGGACGAGTTGTCCCAGGCTTGTAACTTCCCTCTTTTGCGGCCGATGTATGCGAGCTGACCTGAGTAAAGAGAGAAGTTGAGAATGAAGGAAAGAACGGGGCTAA
Organism: Aplectana chamaeleonis; assembly: GCA_029168955.1. Lineage (NCBI taxonomy): Eukaryota > Metazoa > Nematoda > Chromadorea > Rhabditida > Cosmocercidae > Aplectana > Aplectana chamaeleonis. The sequence continues at coordinate 21,573 of JAPDOI010001312.1, forward strand.
TCTCACAATCTCGAGCATTCATTTGTTCACGTCCGTGGGCGTGGAAAGTGCATCTGAGGTAAGACGAGCTGACGGGTGTCCAACTTTGGGGCAGTAGGGGACCGTTCCGAGCTCATTTTTCTTAGTTTTTTTTTTCAATGGTACGGTTGCGCTAGGCCCCGCTGCTGCCGATCTCCACCAAAAGCGCGGACATGATTTTTATCGTCGACACTGCCTTTAGGTGAAATTTTGGGTTTTAGAAAGCTATGTGCAAAATGGGTGCCGCATTCGCTAACAATGGAACAAAAACACATTCGAATGCGACTTTCTCAGCTACATTTGGAGCGTTTCAAAAAAGGATAAAGTGGATTCTGTGCGTTGAATCATCACTATGGATGAGACTTGGGTCTATCACCATGATCCTGAATGAAAAGAAGAGGCTAAAGAGTGGTGTGAACCTGGTTGTTCGGCTTCGAAACGAGTTCATGTCCGGAAATCGGCCATGAAGGTTATGGCATCAGTTTTTGGGATGCGAATAGAATTTTGTTTGTGGATTACTTGCAAACTGGTAAAACATTTAATTCTGAATATTATTGCAAACTTTTGGACCAGTTGAAGGAAAAAATTCGTGAAAAAAGACCCGGTTTGCAGAAGAAAAATTCGTTTTTCATCAGGACAATGCGCCGTGTAACAAGAACACTTTCACCATGGCTAAAATCCATGAATTAAAGTTCGAAATGTTGGAGCATCCTCCGTATTCACCAGATTTGGCCCCCAGCGACTTCCATTTGTTTCCAGAACTCAAAAAAAATTATGCGCGGCAAGCGCTTTTCATCAAATGAAGCGGTCATAACGGCTGTTGAAGCGTATTTTGCAGATCTTCCGGATTCTCACTGCAGGGATGGGATCCACAGATTGGAGGATCGTTGGAGCAAGTGCATTAATTTTTAGGGAGATTATACTGAATAATAAAGTGTATTTTGGACTATAAAATTGTGTTTTTCTTATTGAACGACAAAACTTATTGAACAGCCTGGTAATGACAGACACACCTGGGAGAACCAGGTAAATTTGAGAGAGCACTCCTTTTATTTTTGAAAAGAAGCCTAAACCGACCTCCAGCTGGCTGCAGTTGGTCATTGCTTGACTCCACTTGAGCCAGTCTGGTCTAGTCGTCCAACTCGGCAAGAAAATCTGGCCAGACCCATTTTTGACAGCTTGTTTTTTCATAGACAGTATAGTGTTCGAATAATGACAATAACGATCCCAGGGCACGAGCATGGGTGTGCTTCGATAGACGAGGAAAGTCTACGAGGCGCGATAGTTTATCCTACGAGAGGAAGGTTTTGATGGCATCTGTTCGCGCAAGCTATGTGTGAATAACCCATTGTCTCTGGCCATTCTTCAGAATTCATTCTATTCACCAATGAGAGTGATTGCTCAACAGATGAAGAACATCCAAAAAAACGATCTGCGACTTCGGTGTGTGGGGACCATGAGTGCGGTACTCTTTCAGATCATGCTTCGCCCTTTGTGAGGCCATTGAGCCAATTTCCACACACCCAGCTAATTTCCATACCTTTTCAAGCTTCTTCAGGCGTCGGATGATCGTTGATTGATTGGCATTAAAAGGCAGTGGTCTCGATGGAAACCGTTTTCGAAAAAACAACAAAAATCGGCTTAGATCGAAAACGGCTGAAAATCTATCAGGGTAGCTCGGTGAAAAACGGGCTAGGATTAGAGTTTCTAAGGCCCAAAGATGCCAGTTCGTGCACACGTGCACAGCGCCGACCAAAAAGATCGCAGTCTCATGCTGAACAGTCAAAAATCATGGACATTCAGAGGACGAAATAAATGGAAATTCACCTAATAAGAAGAGAACAAAGAAAGCAAGCACTTCGGTCAATGTTTTTGACTAGATCAGTACATAAATATATTGAAATTCAGCTTCAAGCCAGCTGATGTTCTTGGTATTCGAGATCATCGATGCCGATGATGTGGAGTCGACTCGTCCACCATCAAAGGATAAGAAAGTTAAGGGTTGAAATTTGGCCCGAAACAGCGGTTTTTTCGCAATTTTCTCTTATAGGTCCTACTACTGTAAACCCAGAATACGGTTTAGAGAGGTAAAGAAGACACGCACAGTTGATCGCGACCACTGCATTTAAAGGCATTGTTCGCGATAAAAATCCCTTTTCTGTTTTTTTGCCTATCTTGAAATGGTCCCATTCTGATTCCAATGATGTCTATGAAATCTTACAGGTCCTCCTGGGAATGGTGTTATGGTCCCTCAAAATTGAGCTAGAGAAGCATGGTGGACGAGTTGTCCGAGGCTTGTAACTTCCGTCTTTTTCAGCCAATGTATGCGAGCTGACCTTAGTAAAGAGAGAAGTTGAGAATGAAGGGAAGAACGGGGCTTCTGATCGGAAACCATTGCTCAACTCACGATTTCGAGTGTTCCTTTGTTCACGTCGATGGGCGGAAAGGGGACGGACTTGCTCACAGCGGCGGGGTTTGCCCACTTTTCTAAGCCGTTTTGCGGCTCCTGGGTAGCTTTTCGTCCCGCTTCTTCGACGCTGTTCTGCTTCTGAGAGCCACGAGAAGCGTTTGTCATGAAAAATTTGAGAATGAAGTTTATCGAGAACAGTGCCTTTAAGTTGCAGACGAAATACGCTGACCTGACGGGCAATTACGCTCCTACTGTACGTTGTGCTCCTTTTCGAGAGATCTGCTCATTGAACAATGCAAAAATGGCTCGTGAGCGATTATCGTTCTTTTTCTCATGTCCTTTTTCTTTTTTGTTCCCTACCTCCCCCAGTACGCAATGTGCCATATACACGTGGCATCTCTGAAAACAATCCGAAGTTCTAAGAAGCTTTCTTAAAGGCAGTGTTCACGATGATTTTAGTCTGCGAATTTTTCACATAAAACTATGCGCTGGCCTCCAAAAGTTACCAAAATTACGAAGAAACGGCGAGAAACGCATTAAAACGTCGTATTTCAGTGACATTATTCTATAACATGGACTCGGATCCGGTCGGATGAACATGCTCATCTCAGACAATGGGGTGGACCGACGGCGGACAAGTTGCGTACCGACAGCGGGATGGGCGACGTTTGGAACGCAATTTGCACGCGGTCGGCACGCGAATTAGCGCGGTCGATACGCACTGTCATGCGGTCCGTACGGAATACCACGCGGTTAGTACGTATAGCCGCGCGGTCGGTACGTCTTGCCAAGCGGTCGGTACGCATTGTCGCGCCCTCGGTACGCACTGCCACGCGATCAGCACGCATCGCCACGCGGTCGGCAGGCGTGCCACGCGGTCAGTACGAACGCTTTTCGGATACTAACAGCAATGTAAACGCATTGTGACGCGGTCGGTACGCATCGCCGCGCGGTCGGTACGTCTTGCCGCGCGTTCGATACGTATTTTCGCGCGGTCGGTACGCAACGCAACGCGGTTAGTACGCATTGCCGCGCGGTCGGTACGTCTTGCCGCGTGGTTGGTACGTACTGCCACGCGGTCGATACATACTGCCACGCGGTTGGTACGCAATGACTCGCCATCAGTACACATTGCCACGCGATCAGTACGCATTGCCTCGCGGTTTGTACGCAAAAACACGCGGTCGATGCCAACTGCCACGGCGGTCGGTACGCAACGCAACGCGGTTAGTATGCACCGCCGCGTGGTCGGTACGTCTCGCCACGGTTGTCAGTACGCATTGCCACGCGGTCAGTGCGAAGTCTTTTCAAATCCTGAAAGCGGTCGGTACGCATCCACTCGCGCTCGTAACGCATTGCCTCGCGGTAGGTACGGTATAAGTCCGCGTTCGGCATAAATGTCGCACATAGGATTGGCCACGGTTAGTACTCATTCACACGTGGTATGCCCGATTTTATCGCTCGCTCATTCCAAAACTTTTTCTAAAAATTCGACAGCTGTCAGTACGCATGCATGCGCGTCAGGCATATATTCTTTCCAACAAAATGACACTGCTTCGGAACGCATTATTACCCAGATGCACGGCTGGCTTTTCAACCGCGAATTACGAGCTTTTATAAAGGGAGCATACACGCTCGTAAATGTGGTTGAGATAACATCGAAAATAGAACGGTATGCCCGATTACAACTCCTATGCACTTTGAAGCGTCAAAAACGACCTAAGGGGCCGCTACACGAGTGCGAAGTTGGTCCCGCCGTGTACTTCTCCGCCTCCTCTATTTGCCGTACTCCTCCAAAACAGGGGTACTGTGCTGTTCCCACCGTCGCCGATGTATGTGACTTATTTATTGTACTTATTATAGCACTCACAAACGTCGTTGACGGTGGGAATAACCAACACCCTGTTTGAAGAGGACACCTGCTCTGACGGAGAGGAAATGAACTGGGCGGGTTCTTACTCGTGTAGCGGCATTAATATTCGTTGCTGACGCTCAAAACTGGTGACGTTGTAATCAGGCCATACCATTCCAAAATTTCGTAGTTATCTCCAACAAGTTTACGAGCGTGTATATGCTGCCTTTAACCAATAAAATCTATTGGGTTGATGCATAATTTTGGAACGGTTTTAATAAAGCGTTTCTCTTCAATGAAATCTGGCGTTTCGTCCTCAATATTTATATAGAAATAATCCTCAATATTCAGTTTAAAAATGCGTCTCGAAAACAACACTCATATTCGCCATATTATGCTCTACCATTACGAGAAATGATGCAACCGCAGCCCAGCCATTTCGCGATCTCAACGAACTTTTGGGGAAAGAACAATTACTGATAGCGCAGTACGGAAGTGTTTCATTCGCTTTAAATCAGGTGACACTAGTTTGGAGGATAAAGAATGAAGAGGTTGGCCATCGGATTTTGATGATCAAGCACTTCAGACAGCCGTGGAATAGGACGAAAGCCTGACAACGCGAACGCTGGCTGAAGACTTTAATATCAGTCAATAAACGATCGTTCGACGCCTGAAGAATCTTAAAAATGTATGGAAATTGGCTTGATGGGCGCCAGACGAGCTCTCCGACAACAACAGAGCTGAACGCTTTTGAATTTCCACCGATTTGCTGCAGCGAAACCAACAAACACCATTCTAACGCCCGTCCACAAGTTGAGCGCCGTGTGGTCAGATCCATCGCCAATAAGGTATATGATCTGCTCCCAGATCCGCCGTACACATCGACAGAAGCACAAACAAAGTCTACGACGACTTCGATGGCTTGGTGGCTGATGTCATAGCGTTGATTGCATCCAAGAATCGTGACTTCTTCACACGTACAGGGTGTTCCATAATTATTGGCGCGCAGATATTGGCGTGTTTCTCGAACCCTACGCTGGATTATGAGAATAATCAAAATGGATACATTTACTTATACTAGCGTTAACACAGAACAGTGGTTAGATCTGGAATTATCCGCCATCTGTTCGAATATCGGCTCCAAGAAGTCTTAGAAAGACGTTGCAGCAGTCACGGAGGTAGTCGTCATTCATTTCATCCAAGGCTTCCCTCAAAACAGATTTCAGTGGGCCAATTTTGCTTGTCAAGAATCGCAGATATCAGACTTCATCAGGGATCACACTAGAAAGTTTAGTAGATGCCGGTCCGACGAGCAGGACTGCAATTCTTCGTGCGCATTTGACTCAGGGTAGCACATTTCGACAGCACTCTTGAATTGCTTACACTTTGTGTGCTTATCCACGGCCTAGTGTGAGGCAGCAGAGTCTGCTGCCGCATCGGAAAGTTATATAGCAGTTCAAAACAATCTCTAGACTCGTTGTCCTGCTAACGTCCTTGTTGATTTTGATGTCAGAAACCACGAAAAACGGCGGTGTTCCACTTTCGCTTGCGATGCCTCCCAAAACTATCACAGAAGTCGTATGAGCAGTCCAACCAGTGACATCTTCTCACAGTAAGACCTCATTCGTTTTTCTAGCTGCTATCCTGTCGTTTTCGCATTTCTTTATCAACTTCAGACTGATGATTTGTTCCATCTAAAAGCGCTATGACGCAATGCGTGACTCCTGTGCAACGGTGCATGAGCTTCCTGAACTTTCGGTCTCCATTCAGCTTCTTGTCGACGGACACGTGATGGGTCTGCTCTAAATGGTGTGAACACAGATTCAGCTCCTTCCTGACGACTTTTCAGATGAATCCCAACCACAGATTCCTTTCTCTAGCTATCCACTTCATCGACAGTCTCGAATTGCGGTTGACTCGGGCACTCACCCTTTTGACAACCTTAGGTATGCTAGCACTAATCTTAATGCTTTTACAAGCTAAGTCAGAGATCGGACTAAGCTGACGAAGACGACTGTTAGCATTCAGGGTAAGTCTGAGCTGATTGGCGATGTGTCTCGTCGTGTGTTAATTTTGCGTTGCGATGATGGCGCCGAACTTCGGATTCGCATCGATCGTACTAAATTAGAAATCAATATCAACGGAACTGTGGTGAGAAATACAGAGCTGAGACTCGAGGAAATCCAAAAATCAAAATAGCAAGAATTTGATTTTTCATTTTTGATTTTTTTATCAAAGCCAGTTCGTACGCCAATAATTTTGGAGCACCCTGTAGAATCAGCCGAATGCCAAGCGAATGGGAAGCAGTTCCTGAAGTGTTTATATGGTGACTATGCTCTCGAATGATGATTTAAACATGTTTTATTAGATGTTATTTTGTTTTTGTTGAATGAAAGTGTTTTAGAAAAGTTTCATAATTATGCAGCAACCCAATACTTTCGAAAAGATTCAATGCTATACTGAGGGTATACAAGAGAAATCATGGTTTTGGATAGCTGATTCAGACAGTGACTGGTCGCTAAGCTAGCCGTTTTTGGCCTATCGCGTGTTTAGCTCAAAATCAAGTTTATGTCTATAAGAAAACGATATTTGGCTGTCGCAGGCCTGCCGCATTAGATGGCTTTACCTTGCTTGCACGTTTTTTTTTCGTTTCAGTCATTTTTGCTCCAGTGTTGGCCAAATATACATCTTCATGATGGAAACTCGTGAGTCTTTTAATCAAGGACGGTTTCTTTGAGCATTAATGCGCGTCATTTTTATGGGAGCAATCTATACTTGCCGCATGTGAGTGCATACCACCCGCTGTCAAGTCTCAAAAAACTTTCGTATTGAGAGGCATTTTACAATAATTTCTCAGCTTGTGATGGATTCCTTGTATTCTCCCACCATCGATATCTGTTCTTGCATTTCCTTCCTTTGCCTTCTTCCTAGTTCCCCTATTCGGGATTCAATTCATGGTACTGTGAGGTGACTACTTGTGTGATTTATTCTCCAAACCCTCGTGAGATCGAATGTACTAGTTGATTTTGATTCTACAACTTTTTTCAATGAAATAAGCCAGCCGTTGAAGCTGCTTAAACGAGGTTTTTTAGTGTCTGTTTTGTTGAAAACATATTCGGATTTCTTCCCACCAAAGATAAGCTCCTTTCACAAAGAAAATTTTTTCACGAGTTCTCGCGAACCGTATTTTTCATTATGTTTTGAAAAACTCCAAAATATCAAATGTCGAATATCATTACTAAACCACCTAAAACCACAACTAGACCAAGAAAAATAGGATGATGAAAAATGGTAGTATTAAGGACAGCAAGACGGTCGAGATTGAGAGAAAGAGTGAGAATCTTCAGTAAAACAAAGAGTTCAAAAAAGAGGGAAAGAAATATAATAAATTAGTAAATAAATAAATAAATAGAAGGATAAAGCAAGAAAAAGTATCACAACAACACAAAGATGAATAAGAGGAGAAAGAAAAGTTGTTAGAGGTGTCGAAAGCGAAAAGAAGAACGGAGGAGATAGAAAAAGAGAGGGAAAGGAAGGAAGGGATTATGTAAAGAGATATTCCGGCGATTTGAATAAAACTGGCAGTTGTAAATTAACTTTCCGGGCACGCCGGGGGAGTCGGAGGGAGGGGGGGAGAGTCGATAAGGTGGCCATTAGCGTACCCGATGACGAGGTGATCAAGAAGGTCCTAGAGGTCTCAGGTGACAAAGATCTCGGTAGTGAGTTCAATTCTGGTCAGTGCGAATCCAAACATCACCCTAAATTGAGAGTGGTTGTGAGCAGTGTAGCCTCCCACGTGTTAAGCTTGTCAGCATAATCAGATTATCAATTATACGTTGCCGATGCACATGCTCAACGGTAAGCTGAGAGTTTGTCCACTGCTGAAAAGAACTAGATGACTACCATGAACCGAAATAACCTCAGGTCCTGCCATGTTGTATCGTACCAACTCTGAGCAATTTACACCACTGTTACGCCAGATCGCGACCTCGATTCACAAGTATAGTTAATTTTGCGTTACCTGAATCTGTGCGTACCACTTAATCATTTCTCCAAAAACTCTCTCTTACAAGGTAAGTATAAAAAGCGTAGGTCGGATCTGCGAAAACGACAAGTATGGTTAGTATCTCTTCTGGCTCAATAGTAAAATACGCAGTATCCGCCGCGAGCCGCAGGCTTGAACTCACTACCGAGAAAGTTATGAGCATTTTTAAATCTGGCGAAAAGGCAAGGGTACCTACCCATCAGGCATTTTTCTTAAAGTTTCGAAAAATTTTCTCGGATTTAGCTCAAAAGTTGTATGTAGGGGTAATCTAGGATGGCGAATACTAATCTGGAGTCCATTTGTGGGCATTTTGAGGATTACTGTAGGTTACGGTAGGTAACATGTCATTTAGGAGTCAAAACCCATCCTAGTATTTTGAAAATCGATAAACGGACGTTGAATTCGTATTCTCCACACAAATAACCCCGTATACAAATTTTGAGTAAAATCTGAGATTTTACCAAACTACAGTATACCCACCGTAATCTACGGTAATCTGCAAAAAGATCGATAAACGGACTTCAGAGTCGTGTTTAGCACTCCAAGTAACCCTCAGAAAATGATTTTGAGACATATCTATCGTAGAACACCGGTAATCTCGAAAGCGGCGTTTTTCCCTAGAAATTTTCCCCGGTTGGGAAGATTCAAACGAAATTAGCCGAAAACATTGGAAAATCGACTAATTAAACACAGATTCGTGAAAACCTCCCAGGGAGAATTTTGAGTCTAATCTGGACAATTTTTCTAGATCCTTTCAGAGCCCTCAATTGGTAGAAATAAACGCCCAACCGAAAATCCGTACGCTGTCAGTCTGGACAAAGTATGGAAAATGTGCCTTCACCCAAACTTTGCTCAGGGGGGGTAGTTTTGGGCGCTGAACACATTTATGAGGTCCGTTTCCGAATTTTCCGAAGACTCACGCGCTTTTTGGAAGGTACAAAAATCACAAAAAATGAGCTTTTCATGCTTGTAATTCCTTGGAACCTGGAGCTCGGGAAGGGATACTGCGCAGTTTCACTATTGAGCCACAAGAGATACTGATGACACTAGTCGTTTTGGCAGATCCGACCTACGCTTTGTATACTTCCCTTGTTAGTAGATACCATACATCGGATCCGACTCACTCATTTTCGGATATCCATCCGAATGAACCGAAATTTTCATGATTCAAAATCCGATTCACCGAAAAAAGGTCAAAATCCGAGTGATCCAAAATCCGAATCACCGAAAAAAAAACGTAATTTTCGGAATGATCCGAGATCCGAATATCCGTTTCGGCTCCCAAACCAAATGAATCGGATTATCCGATGTTGCTATTTTGAATCTATCCGTTCGAGTCGGATATCCGCGACCTTTGATTTTTGAGTTATCCGAAATCCGAGTATCCGATTTTTTTTGATTAGGATCCAATATATAGTAGATACCCACACTATACGTAGCATATGGGCATATGAAAATCCGAAGTAGATTTTTTCTCATAGCCCAAAAATCATGCGATGCACAGATAACTCAAAGCTGGCATTAATAATATTCAATCGACCGCGCGATTATATGCTATGATTGTATGAAGTATGTATGGAGGAAATTCAGTTGTAACTGTATGAGAAGTCTTTCCTGCTCTGCACATGGCTCTACAAAAACTGATAGGGTCTCTATAAATACCACGCAACTACAGAAGGAATGGTACATTGTTGTGTTTTCTCGCCCAAACATTATTCCAGGGGATTCAATAAGGCATCCTGGATATTTGATGGATGATTTTGAATTCCTGCTTATTGCTCGTGATCAAAATGGATGCTTAAAGACAGCGTTAACGATGATCATCCTCGTTGACTTTCCTAAGTGAAATGATAGGCGAGAAGGATCCTAGGCTCCCAGTGTCGAAAGAACGGTAGAAAACGAGCCAGGAGCGGACAAAAAAAGGTTGCAAACAAGCGTTTTGGTGCCCCAGACAAGACTCAGATTAAAGGAATGATCAAGTCAAGGAAATGCTGATAAGTGAGCTGATCGCTTCATTGCACTGATAGGTATCATACCTCTAACGGTCAATTCCTCCACGCTCCAAAAATCATCGTAAACAACGGGGGCCTATTTTCGCTCAAAAACTCGTCTTTCGTGTCCTTTTTAAGAACGCCTTGCTATATAGGGCACCAGACCATCCGTGGGCCGTGGAGAAAAAGGAAGTGAAATTTATCGTGAACACTGCCTTTAGGGTCCCACATACACGTATGGTATCCGTTTTCATTTTAGTCTGACGCATGGACCAGGCGGCTGGCCGTGCGGGGTTGGCGGCCTTAATGGAGAATGGGGTTTCGATTCGCGCGGGGTGATCTACCGTCGCAGCCCCGTCCATTCATCAGACTTGAATGATTGCGCGAACTCTATGTCTGAGGCTTGACCCTCGTTATGACGAAAGTTAGCAAGAGCCTAGGAGAAAAACACAGAAAAAACTTAAAACCGGCCATCAGTAGGATCAGTACGCCCGTGCATGTAGTTTTCCTTTCTCGAGTAACACGACTTTTTCATGAGCACTGATTGTTTTGAAGAAAACGAGTTATAGGCTTGGGATAGATGAAGCCAGACGTGTGTGAACAAAGTTGTGATCTAGGCAACCGTTATAGTCAAAAAAATTGCCCCATATCAGTGGTTCCCGTCAGATTCTCAGTTTTGAGGACACAGTTGTCACGAAGACCAACCCATCAGACTCTCTACCAGAACAAAAAAGTCAAAACTTCTCAAGGAAGGCCCTGCCTCCGATGAAGCGGTAGACTAAATGCGCAAAAGCTCGGGATTTCGTTGTTAACTAAGCACGTGCACTTGCTTATATACAATTCTGACGAGCTCACCTGCGCACAGAACGCGGGCGATTGCGTACTGATCCCGCACACGTGCGTTCCGACCGCGCAGACCGACAAACCGATCTCAACGAGTAATTTGCTTGCGTACAGTACGCACGCTATTGCGTACTGAACGCGAACACTTGCGTACCAACCGCACAGACTGAAAAAATTGATTTCACCGACCAGTTTGTTTGCGTACTGAATGCGGGCGATTGCTTACTGAACGCAAACACTTGCGTTCCCACCGCGCAGACTGACAAACCGACCTCACCCACCAGTTTGTTTGCGTACTGAACGCGGTCGATTGCGTACTGAACGCGCACACCTGCGTACTGACCGTGCAGACTGACAAACCGACCACACCCACCAGTCTGCTTGCGTGCTGAACGCGGTCGATTGGGTACTGAACGCGATCACTTGCGTACCGACCGCGCAGACCGACAAACCGATCTCAACGAGTAATTTGCTTGCGTACTGATCGCGGGCGATTGCGTGCTGAATGCGAACACTTGCGTACCGACCGCACAGACTGACAAATCGATCTCACCGATCAGTTTGTTTGCGTACTAAACGCGGACGATTGCGTACTGAACGAGAACACTTGCGTACCGACCGCACAGACTGACAAATCGATCTCACCGATCCCTTTGTTTGCGTACTGAACGCGGACGATTGCGTACTGAACGCGAGAAATTGCGTACTGACCGCGCAAACTGAAAGAACGACCTCACCGACCAGTTTTCGTGCGTGCTGAACGCGGACAGTTGCGTACCGAACACGACCACTTGCGTACTGACTGCGTGTGCTCACGTACTGACCGCAGCGAAAAGTCATATTCCGTACTGACCGCGCGCAAAGATGAATGCGCGCGGTCAGTACGTCGCTATGGAATTCCGCGAGCGGTTGGTACGCAGCACAGGCGTATCGACCGCGTGCACTATTTCGTTTGCGCGGTCAGTACGCAAATGCGCGCGTTTGGTACGAAACGCATTTTTCGCACGCGGTCAGTACGATAGTGACACGCGGTCGGTACGAAACGCGATTTTTCGCCCGCGGTCGGTCCACCCAATTGTCTGAGATGGTGGTTGTCACCGGTGGAAAATCGGGTCAATCGAAAATAGAACAATATTCTGTGCAAAGCAGGATTAGTAAGGGCCCTAAGGAAAGAACAGCGCAATAGAGGGTGGAGAACTGCAAAGGATGGGTCCACAAAAGATTTCATTGTCACAACAAACAGTTCCTGTGATACTTAAGAGGCGGGGTGATACTTAAGGATTTCGTGTACTTCTCGTGCGTTTTTCTCAATTTCTACGTCATTTGAGTTCCACCGGGGGCCACTTAATCGATATAGCGAATAATCTCAAAATTGAAGATTATCATGAACACTGCCTTTGAAGTAACACATTAACGTAACCTCTAATGAGAGACTCGGATTTAAGCGGGCGTCTGCTGCTTCTCTTTCTCCTCACACTCTCGCTCCCTGTCTCTCCCTCGCTCCGCACACGCTTTTGAAGGAAAGAAGTAAATTTCGTTGCGAAATAGAGAACAGATGCCGCCCACAACGCAGTCCTCGTGAGCGGACAGTTTGGTGATGACCGAGTTTACAGTGATTTCATCTAATTCGGTCAAGCCGTTATTTGCACAAAAACAAGCAAGGCTGCAACTGATAACGATTTTTGATCTGAAGGCAGTGTTCACAATGATCTTCAGTTTAGAGATTGTCTGCTAAAACGATTGCTTGGCCCTCGGGTGGGGCTGAAATGACAAAAAATTGGGGGAAACGCACAAGAAGTACACAAAATCCTGCACTCTCACTCCTTTCCCGCACTCTCGATGGAGCTGTTTGTTGTGACATTGAAACCTTTGTGGACCCGTCCCTTACAATTCTCTACTCTCCATATCTCCGTTTCTCCTTCGTACCTTAACTAATACTGTTTTGCATGAAATATAATACTTTTCCATTTTCGATTCGTCCCATTTCTCGCCGGTCACAACCACCGAGAACATGTTTATACAACCGGGCAACTAGTCCAGAACCGAAAGAGTACTGTGGCAACAGCATTGTTGAATAAACTGCTAGAAATGAGCCCCAGACAGCCCTATACGGCCTTCAACTTCAATTTAGAGCGCACTCCCCGCCCATTTCTCTCGACGGCTACTGAACAAAGCAAACAACTGAAAAAGTGATTTCAACAAGAAATACGATGATCAAATGATCAAACCATCCACAAATTGAACAAACCCACCTCATGTAAATATTGTTCCTTCCTAGGATTCGATTTTTAGTTGTTTGCCTTCATCCGTGGCCGTTTAGGGGAGTGGGCGGGGATTGCGCTCTACACAGAAGTGCAGCTCCGCGTAGGGCTATTCGGACCTCCTTTCAGCCGTTTTTTCTTTCAACATTCTGCTGCCGAGAGCCCCGCATCATTCGATTTTCAGTAGAAACTCGAAAACGATTTCCATCGTAAACACTGCCTTTGAAAGAAGTTTATTTCAGATTTGGTCACATTTCAACACAGGCTGTCGCTAAATCCTCAGATTCTCTCTACGAAATTATAGCGAGAATACACGGCTTCAGCTACAGAGAGATCAATGTATCGAATTTAGCCTTCGCTTTCAAGTAGAATATACGTAGAATTTGCACCCTTGTACCTTCGACACAAGGATATGCGGGTTATAGCTATCGTAGCTAAAACCAGTAAATTCACGCTACATGGAATGTGACGGCGTTACAGGCCGTGCCCTCGGAGGTTTCTAGCTAGGCGTTGGCAGAGAATAGGGAGCGGTTTTTCAGTTTTAGTCAAATTCAGCCGTAGAAGTAAATATGATAAAATGCATCTATAAACAAAAAATGATAGCATATAAGTTTAACCTAAGAGATGATAAGAAAAGTATAACACAATTGGTTGAAAGCATAACATACTAAGTCTTCACTGTTGATAGGTCGGTGTTCGATACTGTCCAAAATAAGGACTTGTAATCATATGGACTTCATTGTGATATTGATAGTATACTATAGCTCCTTGCCATAATACCTCTTTCTAACGTTTCTAACACTACTTCACTCTGCCCAGCTCATGCTTTCGTATTCATCCCTTTTTTCATCGATAGTTCTGTTCCTCACTGAGGAGCCCCGGCAGAGCTGTTTGATGAAGTTCGTCTGAGGCCAGGGGCGAAACGAACTTTGTCGACTTATCCTTCATACCTTTCCTCTTTTGATCAACCTACCACGAGTAATCTGAAGATGGGGTCTAATATAATTATAAGATTGTCAATTATGTATGTCATTGTCCATACTTGATGTATATTCCTATACATATAAACTTTACATACGTATTAGTATAAATTATTGCTTGCTTAATTTTCCTTTTCTCATATATTTCTTATAATATCCTCGGCTCTTCATGTGTTGGTTTTCAAAGTGGATTCCGCGATAACGACTGAAAGTTTTTGCTCATTGCGTGTAGACCCCACTGGGAACTTCCCTTCTTTCTCTTCACAATCGTCACTCTCTGATGTAGTCGGGGTGAATTCTAGTTCCACTGGACTGTGACTCTCCGTGAGTAGAAGGTTTGGACTGTGATTCGCTTGAAGGATTGGCGTGTTTCCAGTGCCCGTAGGTATGATTGGTGCACAACGATTTGTGTTCTCTATGACAACAAGAATCCTATGTGGCATCATAACTCTAACTAAACTGATCAGAAGAATAGCGGCTCCTTCGAAACAAGAGCTATTAAGAACTTCAATCAAAAATCTTCACGTCTAGAAGAAAACATTTGTGGCGTTATCGGAGCCTTCCATCAGTTCTTCAATTTCGATCCGTTTGGCGGTATTCAGCCCGACT
Source organism: Aplectana chamaeleonis (assembly GCA_029168955.1). Classification (NCBI taxonomy): domain Eukaryota; kingdom Metazoa; phylum Nematoda; class Chromadorea; order Rhabditida; family Cosmocercidae; genus Aplectana; species Aplectana chamaeleonis. The sequence goes on from JAPDOI010001312.1 coordinate 36,582, forward strand.
GACAATGAGACAATATGTGCGGGGACGGCCAGCCCTCATGCCTGCCGAGCAGGAAGTTAAGTCACAGAACATTCAATGGAGAACTCGATTGTTCATTCCCTCTATTCGTATGAGTGACCTATCATTGTTGCTGTCCTGCTACCTTCTAACAGCATATGGTGTCCGTTTTCGGTTCAGTCTGACGCATTGAGCAGGCGGCTGGCCGTGCAGGGTTGGCGGCCTCACTGGATAATGGGGTTTTGATTTGCACGGGGTGATCTACCGTGGCAGCCCCGTCCATTCATCAGACTAAAATGATTGTGCGAACTTTATAATTCACCACCCCGTAAAAATTGGTGGTGTGGTTGCGACCGACACACTAAGTATGTATACAGTAGATTCCTAACGCTTTTTCAAAATCCGTCATGTACTCGACCGATCAGCTGAACTTGGAGGGGGACTTTCGTTTTTCTATGTGTTTTGATGGCTTTTCTTCGTTTATATTCCTTTTTTATGCTGAGTGCTGCGGGATACAGGTTCCTCTCTGTGGGCCATCGGACTTTTTCCACTTTTTGAAGTGATTTTTTCAAAGTTTCTCTTCGAAGGTGGCTAAAATTTTCAAAACGATCGTACTTTCTTGTGAGAGTTTCTTTTTGAATTGGTATTATGTTACGGATATTGGATTCCTTTTTCGAATGAGTCGTTTTATTCCATTTAAAGGCAGGGTTCTTGATAAAATCGGTTATTGTGCTATACCCATGGAATCGTAGATCTGGCCATGACAAAGGTGAAAATAAGTAAAAAAAATGAGAAAAAACGCTCAGGAACGAGTTATTGCTTGGTGTCCTCCCGCCCCAGTCATCGAGATTTCTGTAAAAGCCTGTTTTGTCAGCTTTTAGTTTGCTTCTAAAGTAATTTCTGAGCATTTCTGGAGACTACGGACTACTTTAAGAGCGAAATAAAAGGCGGATTAGCAAGCATTAATGAAAATCTCGTTAATTAGGGGGCTGGCCGACACAGATAATTAGCCGTTATACTTTGTTTGTGAACGTTCTTACCTCGGGTTTCCGAGTTTTTTCACTTATTTTTGCTTTTGTGATGACCAAATCTACATTCTAATGAAGAGAGCTCAAAAGTCGTTTTTATCGCGAACCCTGCCTTTAAAGGCAGTTTTCACGACAAAAAATGTGTTTCGGTTTCCACTAGGAATGGTTAGTGGAAGGGCACACTGTAACGTTAATGTTGAAAGAACGCATGAAAATGAGCCAGGAAGTGCCCCAAAGGAGCCCGAAATTGCCACTTTGAGCTCAAGGCAAACCCCAAAAGCGCAATGCCCGCGCTCCGACGTGAACCAATGAAAACTGGAGATCGTAATGAGAGCGGTGATTTCCGATCAATAGCCCCGTTCTTCCCTCCATTTTCAACTTCTCTCTTTACTCAGGTCAGCTCGCCTACATCGGCTGCAGAAGACAGAAGTTACAAGCCACGGACAACTCGTCCACCATGCTTCCCTAGCTCAATTTTTGAGGGACCATTACTCCGTTCCTAAAAGGTCTTGTACGATTCCAGAGACATCATTGGAATCAGCATGGGACCACTTCAAGATAGGCGGAAAAACAGAAAAACGATTTTGGTCATTAACACTGCTTTAGGATGCACGCGTAGGTGCACATCACAACCTCCAGACAAAAAGACTAAAATAAAGGTAAAAGTGCGAGTTTGTGAGGCTAAAACTTGATAAAGAAAAAAAAAAGAAACCAGGTACGGTAAAAAAAATCGATTCGCCCCCAAGTATCAGCTACACAAGTACATGGACAAACTCTAGAATCAGCAAGAAGTTAGTGATTCAGTGATCTAACAAGGTTTCGCCTTGCTTCCTTAAAGGCAGCGTACGCGCTAAAAACCGTGTTTATTTTTTCCACAATTTTGCGCAGGTAGGCTTACCAGGTTGTCATATATCATGAAGAGACCACCCAAAACACTCAAGTTTCCGAGAAAAACTCGTTTGAAAATCTTGCAGCATTCAGCCTCCTTTTTCTCACGTCTGTCCGGTGTGTCTTGTGTATTACACAAATATCGAAAATTTGAACGGCTGAATTGGTTTAGCCCCTTAACTTTCTGGGTTCCGCAATTCCTTTCGCTTTACTGCTGTCAATGATCATCTAAAAATAGGAGGCTTTCAATATCCACGTCTTAACTCGAAGATTCTTCGGAATAAAGAATTTAGAAAATTGGATTTCCGCGGCCGGCCGAAGACTGTCGTGGGGTTTCTGTTCCTCGTGTTAGATGATCGACCGGGAAAACGCCTTTTCAGACCACGGAGCGATTTTCACGAGCCTATAGCATTATGAATACGCAACATTGAGACCTCAAGCTTCGCCAACTATCTCCACTTGGTTCATACATTGGATTGAGAAGAAAAACACAGATGTGGTTTTCTGCGCGGACGCTGCCTTTAATGTTGTTTTTAATGGGATGTGAGATGGAAAAATGCTAGATCGTCCTCCTACTTACGCAATGTGCGGCTCCATTTGTTTTTTACCCAGAATAGGACGACCAATTTTGAAGTGAAAAAAGTTCTTTGGGAACCCGGGAAAAAAAACTATAAACTTCCTTAAAGGCAGTTACCACGATGAAATCAGTCTTCGAGTTTTCACCGGGAATCGAGAGGTCCAAGACCAATTCCACCAGCAATGTTGAAAAACGACTAATAACGAGCTCAAAAGAGCCCTGTACGGCCCCCCCCCAAACCTGTGTGTTCCGCTCACGCCTCACCCACTCCTTTCGACAGCTACCGATCCGTGAACAACTGAAAAACCAGCTCCATTGAAACCACATGCATCCAGGAGGTTACAACCCACTCCGCTCAACAAAACTAACCGTATTTGATAATCGGTTGCATCCCTAAAGGCAGTGTTCACGATGATTCTCGTTTCCAAGTTTTCCACTCAAAACAATGCGTTAGCAACCAAGTGTTACCAAAATCACGAAGAAACGGCGAGAAACGCACTAATTCGTCTTATTTCAGTGGTATTATTCTATGGCCTGGACTAGTTGTCTGGTTGGATTAACATGTTCACGGTGGTCATCACCGGTAAAAAATGGGACTAATCGAAAATGGAAGAATATTTTGGGCAAAACAGTATTAGTTAGGACCCGAAGGAAAGAACGGAGCGACACAGAATGGAGAATTGCAAAAGGCGCGTCCACAAAAGTTTTCATTGCCACAACGAACAGTTCCATTGATACTTAAGAGGCGGGCTGATACTTGAGGATTTCGTGCCCTTCTGGTGCGTTTTTCTTGGTTTCTTCGTCATTTTAGTTCTACTCGAGGGCCAAACAATCGATTTAGCGATTAATCTCAAGATCGAAGATTATCGTGAACACTGCCTTTAAAGGCACAGTACACCCTCAGATATGAATTTTGAGATTTACATGTATTCGTGAAGAAGACCCCTCGTGTATAACACGTGCCAAACGCGAGATCTCAATTCCTCCAAATAAGCGAGATATAGGCGACCACCACAGGCCCGACCCCCTTCGCTCACCACCACAGGCCCGACCCCCTAACAGATTTTTGAACCCGATAGCTGCTCGATGGATGGATGAATTCCAATAAGTCGTCGTTCTTCAGTCCATTACCGGACTGTCTCCTTATCCTAGCTTTCTCTCACGCAACGATTGTGAATGAAGAGAAATACAGGCCTGAGACAACTCGTCCACTAGTTTCTCACCCTCAAAATCTAGGCATCCTTGAAGAGCCATAACACTGTCCAAATGGGGTCTTGGACGATTTCAGAGATACCACTGTGATCAGCGTGTGACTCTCTCCAAGATTAGCATGAAATCTAAAAATAAATTTTTTGGGTGTCCTGTGCCTTTAAAGGCGGTGTTCACGATAATCTTCGATTTTGAGGTTGATCGCTTAATCGATTGTGTGGACACCGCGTAGAACTGAAATGACGAAGAAATCGAGAAAAACGTCCCAGAAGGACACCAAATACCTTACTCTCACCCCACCCTTTTACTCTCACAGGAACTATTCTTTGTGACAATGAAATCTTTTGTGGACTTGTCTTTTGCAATTGGCTACTCTCTGTTGCTCCGTTCTTCTCTTCAAACTCTAACTAATACTGCTTCGCCTAAAATATTCTACCATTTTTGATCAACCCCATTTTTCACCGGTGACAACCACCGTGAACATGTTCATCCAATCGGGCAACTAGTCCAGGTCAGAGAATAATGTCACTGAAACAAAACGTTTCCGTGCGTTTCGAGCCGTTTGTTCGTAACTTTAGTAACTTTTGGTGGCCAACGTGTAGTCTTGAGTGCAAAACGCAGGAACGAAAATAATCGTGAACACTGCCCTTAAAGGCAGCCGACATGCTCAAAAATGGTAACGATTTTATGACATAAATCAAAGGTTTGGAGCTGGTTGTACTGGGAACTGACGAAGAAACGGACGAAAACTGTGTGCAAATAGAGGAATAACGGTTATTTTGTTATCAGGTGAAAGTGGACGAGTTTTACTGCGCGCGGTTTAAACAGCTCGGACAAAGTGGAAACCTGACCGCGCGCAAACAGCGGACCGCCACCGGGATGGGCGTTGGTCGAACCGGTTTCCGCTCGCGGTCAGTCCGCAAGCTCCCGCGGTCAGTCCGCGAGCTCCCGCGGTCAGTCCGCGAGCTCCCGCGGTCAGTCCGCGAGCTCCCGCAGTCAGTCCGCGAGCTCCCGCGGTCAGTCCGCGAGCTCCCGCGGTCAGTCCGCGAGCTCCCGCGGTCAGTACGCAAGCTACCGCGGTCAGTACGCGAACTCCCGCGGTCAGTCTAGAAAGCACCGCTGTCAGTCCGGAATGTCCCGCGGTTGGTCCGAATTTAACCACGGTCAGCCCGCGAGCTCCCGCGGTCGGTCCCGAAAACACCGCTGTCAGTCCGGAATGCCTCGCAGTGGGTCCGAATTTACCCACGGTCAGCCCGCTAGCTCCCGCGGTCCGTCGAGAAGACCCCACCGTCAGTGCTGAAGGTCACGCGGTTGGCGCACAAGTTCGTGCGGTTGATCAAGGTTTATCCACGGGCGGTCCGCAAGCTTCCGCGATTGGTATTGATTGATACACTGTCAGATTAGAAGCTCTCCCACGTTTTCGTGATTATTCCTGTCGTTTCCGCGTTTGGCTCACAAGCAGACGTATCCCCGAGAAGTCCGGGTCTCTGCTTGTCTCCGCTTGTGGCGTGCAGTCTACGTGATCGGCAGAAAATACCTATATGACGGACCACTTCGCTTCGACCACTATATGTTAATAGTAATGCAGAAAAGAATAAGAAAGATGAAGAGAGAGAATTTAGTCACGATATGGCATGGTGTGATAATGCAGACTACACATGGGGGCTGGTTCATCTTCAACAAATCATTGGTGTCTCACGACTTCAAATCCACCGTAACAACACCCATGAAATGTCAAAATGACGCAACCGTGTTGGATTTCAACTTGAGGGGGAGGGGAGGATGAGAGTCGAGAGATTATGCACATGACATCGAAACTCATCTAGATTTTAACGAGTAAACATAAATATGTTCATCATGGCTAGTCGAAAAAAATTCAACAGCTTCTTTTGTGATAGAAAGCGCTCTGTTTCAAAACGCACAGATTTCTGGCCAATCTGCGGACTTCATTGTGATAAGGACTGTAAGCTTAAGGTTATCGAAAACAAAGCGAGAAAAACAGAAGAAGTCTTACCAGCGTCTCAAAAAGCTCGCTCAAGCAACGATTCAGGATCCATATACAGTTCTGAGGGCTGCGAGTTCCAGCGATAATAGGGAATAAAGTGCAGCTAAAAGCTTCGTAGTTGCTTTTATACCCTATCATTGTCGCAACTCGGCTCCCAGAACTTTATCTGAGCATTTATACTTTGTAACGCGTAGAAAACCTATTTCGTAGCCCAGCATGGGTTTTTATTTTTATTATTTTTTGTAGCTTTTTCAACAGCGTCCGAAATATAATCTCTGCCAACGCGTAGCTAGATGCCTCCGAGGGCGCGGCCTATAACGCCGCCCCATTCCATGTAGCGAGAATTTACGGGATTCAGCTACGATAACTAACACCCGCATATTCTTGTGTCGACGCTACAAGAGTGCAAATTCTACGCATATTCTACGTAAAAACGAGGCTAAATTTGATACATTGATCTCTCTGACGCTAAACCCGTATATTCTCGCTATAATTTTGTAGCGAGAATCTACGGATTTTGCGGCAGCCTGTGCTGAAATGCAGTCTTAAACCCGCGCTGGCTACGCGGAACGCAGGGATGCCGTTCGAACTTTGTTGGCCCAGTCATATCACGGTGTGATAACTCGACACTCTGTGGCTGGCCGTGGAGAGTGACCGGGTGTCGCTCTCTGGGAGACCATGGTGAGGATAATTTTGACCATTGCGATGCTGCAGGCCGTGGGAAAGAAAGCAATGCTCTCGATCGCAGCTGGGATCGCCTGGGTGGGTCGATCGACCGAGTGCTATAGCGAGAATTTGCGTAGAATATGCGGGTGCCGTAGCGAGAATTTACGTAGAATATGCGGGCGCTGTAGCTGAAATTTCACCAACTGAGGCCAAACTTTCCGCAATTTACGTGAAATCTCGGGTCAAAATTAGACTAGATGCCTCCGAAACCCTGGGCATCTCCGGTTTCCATGTGAGGCATCTAGCTACGCGCTGGCAGAGATGTTTTGCCGTCAAGTTGCAGTTTGCTCGAAATGGAGTTTTTTGTTCTAGATGATTTTTGATTGATTCATTCTTCATCTATTTCAGGTCCATAAAATTAGCATCGAAAAGAAACTTCATTGACGCGAAAATGAATAAAATATGAAGTGCATAAAAAAAACAATCGCGCTATCTAAAGGAGAAAATTATCCCTTCTGAACGACCGGGGCGATGAAATTTTTGTACCACTGTGCGCAACTCCAAAAAAAGCGGATGTTGTGAGCAGACCACGGGCATTTCGAATATCAACAAATAATGGAAAAAATTAGAGCTATTATTAAGGGCTCCGCAGAGTTGCAGCGACAGGCAGCACGCCGCCGAGCGAGAGGTTTGAGGTGGGAAAAAAACCTGACGCAGCGTTGGGCACCAAGACCTCGCAGAATTGCCGCGATGCCGCCGCTGGCCACGTTGCTCTTCCATTAAGTACAACCTCCCTTACTCTGCCAATGCGTAGCTAAATGCCTCCGAGGGCGCGGCCTGAAACGCCGCCCCATTCCATGTAGCGAGAATTTAAGGGTTTGAGCTACGATAGCTAAAACCCGCATATTCTTGTGTCGTTCGAACCATTGTTCTCTCTGACGCTAAACCCGTATGATCTCGCTATAATTTTTTAGCGAGAATCTGCGGATCTAGCGGCAGGCTGTGTTGAAATGCAATCTTAACCCGCGTTGGCTACGCGGAACGCAGGGATGCCGTTCTATCAGTCCTGGCCCAGTCAACCCACGAATAACTTGACACTCTGTGGGTGGTCGTGGAGGGTGACCCGGTGTCGCTCTCTGAAAGACCTTGCTAGAGACAATTTTGGCCGCTGGGATGCTGCAGGCCGTGGGGAAGAAACAGCGATGCGCTCGATCGCAGCAGGGATCGTCTTTCTAGTACAGATCAAGACTGCGTGGGTCGATCGACCGCGTGCTGCAAGGAGAATAAGCGTAGAATATGCGGGTGCTGTAGCGAGAATTTACGTAGAATATGCGGTCGCTGTAGCTAAAATTTCACCAACTGAGGCTAAACTTTCCGTAATTTACGTAAATTCTCGTGTCAAAATTAGACTAGATGCCTCCGAAACCCTGGGCATCCCTGGTTTCCGCGTGAGGCATTTAGCTACGCGTTGGCGGAGTATTTGACGCCAAAATTTCCTGTAACCTTTTTTATTGCATTTTGGGTGTTACAAGTGTTTATGGAATGGCGCTATTTACTTTTCGTGAAAAGTAAACAAAAAGAGAGGAAAACAGAGAACTGGACGTAAGTAAAAAAATGAGCTGCCCAGCTTATTTTTTCCCGTGACTTCAATTTGTTACGCTAGCAAAGACGTACAGCTATGTAAAAAGGTCACATTAGAATAAAAATAGAGAACCTATAAGGCATTGAAACTGTAATAAATCTGAAAAACTATTCATTTTTCGAGCATGTTCCAGTAATTTTTTTCGTTTCCAATTAAATCCAGGCAGAATGTGGTGAGGCGATCGAATGCACGAAATATTGAAGGAAAAGAAATTGAATCGATCGACTGCGGCATTTCTCGCCGGTGGCGGAAATGGTCCTGACCATTTCTTGCCGCTGTTCTCTGGCGGCGTCGCTGCGGGCGTCGCTCGTGTCGCGGCGGCGAATACACTTTGCGAGGCCACCACGTCGCCAGCCTCTCCCGACACGTCGCCGGTGTCGCCCGCTGCGTGGAGCCCCCATTGCTCATCATTGCCCTGTCGCGGCGAATCTCGCGGCGGTGCAACTCTGCAGAGCCCTTTATTTGGCAGAATACTGATATCGCGGAGCCTCATTGTACATTGAAAATTTTTTTGTCAAAAGAGGCTACAAGATCTGCAAAAGTTCGCAAAACGTGCTATGCACCAAAAGCTCACCAAATAAGAAGTCCAAAAAGGAATTTTCACGATTTTTTGAGACCATTTTCTCGGAAACTTCCGTGAACTTTTGCAGATTTTGGAGCCTCGTTTCACAATAAAAATTTCAAGCTATCATTATGGTACGGTAACAATTGTTGCAATAAAGTATCAAACGATTACATAACCTCCATTTTATTTCACGACTCGCTTCCCCTCTATCAATTTTTCTATCCAAAGCTGCCGAAAGTGAGCCGTCACACGTCAGAATCTTAGTGCGCGAAATTTGGAAATTTTCAAAGGAAATTTTCAAAATCTTGATGTCGGTTTATTTGTCTGCCAAATTTGAATTTTCCACTTTTCATTTTCACGATAGTGTGGTACTTTTTTCCGATTCGATTCATTTTATTTGTTTCTTGGGAAATGAAATGGAGGCCCTTTCCGACGCCATTTTTATTCTACCCAAATCGGAACAAACCCGTCGTTCAAAATAAGTACTTACACTATCTGTTAGGACATGAACATTTCCCTTTCGAACAACTAAGATGCGGACTAAACACGAAAAAGTTCTCACTCTTGATGCGCAACTTCCAATAAAAAAAACCCTACGTTCTTATGTCAGGCAAAAATGCTTCTCATAAATGAATAAAAACTTAATCAAAACTAGCGTACCTGTAAGAAAATAAACATTTCATGTAGGGAAGAAACATCAGTCAAAATGAATCTTCAATAGTTGGAAGATAGAAGAAGGAATAACGACGGAGTGGTGCTCAGTGTTGCAAATAATTTCGGCCGCTGCTGGCCACAAGCCAACAGCAGCGGGGCGCTAATTAGCAATGGGGAGCGACATTTCGGTGTCAGGCGGTTTGTTACATGCCTTGACCTGAATCTGATTTTTCTACCTGGTTCTTATGATCCTTTACCTAAGGTGGAGGAACCATTCACTTTTTTCACATATAAGAAACATTCGGAAACGCAAATTATTGGCTTTTTTGGGAATTCATCCCATTCATTCTTGAATTAAAATCATTTGTACTATTCCAAAGTTGGAAAAAACTTCCCGAGCAATCAGCTAGTTTCAGATGAGGATACTCGATTTCTCTCGCAAATAATGCCTAATTTCTCTTGAGTATTACTCGAAAATTTTCAATAATAACTTTCAAAGAGCAACCGAAATATTTTCACGGATCGAACTGAAAACGAATGAAAGATAAAATTAATAAATAACAATAATGTTCATGTTCGCTCTTCTTCAAACCTGGGCATCAGTATGTTGCTTATAATGTTCTATGCCACACCAGGTTTTTATAGGTGAAACCGTTTATTCGGCCGACGTTTCGGTCAAATCGCCGTTATCAAGGCCTGAAATGATTCAAAACACTAATCTACGACCTCCTCGACCAAGCGCCTTCTCACTCCTCACTCCGCGAGTTGTGAATTTCCTCACGAATGATGAAAGAATGAGATAACTTCAACAACAGAACGAACCCTAAACAGTTCCACCAACACTTAGCTCCAGTCGACGCCAAGCAAGAGAGACCAGTAGCAAGTGAGAAACCCCGACGGAGTGAATCCATTGAGTTCCCACAAACCGCAAAGTGGTATAAGGGGTAGCAATTCGTTAGTTATGGCTATACATTCATTTCTGTTATTAAGCTTTGGGTCGCGGGCGCGTATAAAGAAAGCCTCCAAAGCCTTTCTGGGACCGATTTCGTTCTCGTAAGCCAGAACTTTGCAGGTGATGTCGAAGTCAGTGCCCTGGTGTGCTTCGACTCGGTGTTTACGGAGTGGATTCAAGAGAGCTTTCTTTCTTTTGCTTGCCAGATGTTCTTTGATCCTAACGCATAGAGCTCTTGCCGTTTCGCCAATATAGGTTTCTCCACAACTTGAGCACTGCATCTGATAGACGACTCCACTCTAAGCACAGTCTCCTTCTTTTCCATGAGGGCAGACTATGCAGTTCTCCATAGCACAGGTGCGATCGTATAACCTATTGCGCACCAGTTGAATCTTGATGTTATGCCTTGGAGTGTCAATTAATACGACTTCATCAACTAAACCTGCGCGAGCAATGCTCTTACGTACAGCATAGCTGACTGCATCTGATATGAACGGAAGCTGAAGGGGTATTTGTCTTCGAAAGATCTTGTTCGAATGTTCGAAAATGTTCGAAAGCGGATCGGGCCCGGGTAGACGTCGAACAATGTCTTTTGAAAACGAAATACAACTTCAGCTTCCGTTCATATCAGATGCAGTCAGTTATGCTGTACGTCAGAGCATTGCTCGCGCAGGTTTAGTTGATGAAGTCGTATTAATTGACATTCCAAGGCATAACATCAAGAGTCAACTGGTGCGCAATAGTTTATACGATCGCACCTGCGCGATGGAGAACTGCATAGTCTGCCCTCATGGAGAAGAAGGATACTGTGCTCAGAGTGGAGTCGTCTAACAGATGCAGTGCTCAAGTTGTGGAGAAACCTATATTGGGGAAACGGGAAGAGCTCTATGCGTTAGGATCAAAGAACATCTGGCAAGCAAAAGAAAGAAAGCTCTTTCGTACCCACTCGGTAAACACCGAGTCGAAGCACACCAGGGCACAGACTTCAACATCACCTGCAAAGTTCTGGCTTACGAGAACGGAATCGGTCCCAGAAAGGCTTTGGAGGCTTTCTTTATACGCGCCCGCGACCCAAAGTTTAATAACAGAAATGAATGTATTGCCATAGCTAACGAAATGCTACCCCTCATACCACTTTGCGGTTTGTGAGAACTCAATGGATTCACTCCCTCGGGATTTCTCACTTGCTACTGGTCTCTCTTGCTTGGCGTCGACTGGAGCTAAGTGTTGGTGGAACTGTTTCAGCCCGTTCTAGTTCTTGTTGAATTATGAACATTATAAGCAATAATAATAATAATAATAATAATAATAATAATGTGTAATAATAATAATAATAATAATAATAATAATAATAATAATAATAATAATAATGTATGTAATAATAATAATAATAATGTAATGTAATAATAACAATAATAATAATAATAATAATAATAATAATAATAATAATAATAATAATAATAATGATGATGATGATAATAATAATAATAATAATAATAATAATAATAATAATAATAATAATAATGACTTACTTGACTTAATCGGTTGGCTTTCGCCTGACGCGGTCATTCCGCATCTTCACCGAGGTGTGCCGTCCTAGTAGTCAGCCGTGTCCATTTTCACGGTCTTCAGCCACAATTTGAACACATTCCATCCAGCTGTCACTATTCCATTTCCTGCGAAACGAAACATCGCGCCTGAACTGTCTTTCGATGCCGAGTGACTTTAAATCCTCTTTAACCACATCCGTCCAGAACTTTCGCCTACGCCCAGGTGGCCGTTTCCAGACAGGATTTGGAAGCATTTTTAAAGCGTGTTGTACGAGACGATCCGGCGTTCTTCTTAGTATATGCCCGAGCAGTCGAAGTCGACTTTCCATTGCTGCTTGAGATGGCGTTAGGAGATGCTGGCACCTCCCTCGTGTCAAGCGTTGATGTACTGCGTCGATTTCGTTGTAAAGGTCTTCGTTATGGCATACACGCGGCCAGAAATATCCAAGCAAACGCCTAAAAGCTTCCTCTCCGTGCAAACCAACCTTTCCATCTGCGTTTTCGGTGCTGCCCACGTCTCCGATCCGTACATCATGATAGGGCGAATAGCGGATAGGTAGACGCGCAACTTGACTTCCTTCGCGATGGTGGTAGACCACAAACACTTGGTTAGAGAATTGAATGCAGACGTAGCTTTCGCACATCGTTGTCGAATGTCCGCTGCATAACTACCATCGTTCTTCAGCAAACAGCCCAAATAACAGAAATCGTCCACCAGTTCGATACGTTGTCCGTCCACACAAACTCCAGTTGAAGGCCTCTGAGAGACCCACATCTGCTTGCATTTGTCGGGACGAAGACGAAGTCCATAGGCTGCGGCATACTTCGAAACGAGGTTCACAATCCTTTGCAGTTTTGCGTTGTTTTCAGCGAATAACACAATGTCGTCGGCGTACTCCAGGTCGACAAGGGAGCGTCCTGATGGTGTTAGGATCACATCCGCAGGAAACTGTTCTGCAACTCTACGCATGATGTCATCAACGGCGAAGTTGAAAAGAAAAGGTCCTGCAACGGCTCCTTGCCTTACTCCTGTTTTCACCTCAAAAGTTGACGTAAATCCGACAGGTGTACGAACTGCTGCTGTTGTTCCTTTGTTCATGTCCTCGATTAACCGAACATACTTTTCCGGGACTCCATCTGCTCGCAGAGCATTGAGCAATCGATCACGATGAGGAGAGTCGAACGCGGCTTCAAAGTCCAAAAAAGCAAGCTGTAATGACTTCGAAAACCGCTGCCACGATTCAATTACTCTTCTCACGACGAACACTTGGTCGATGGTCGATCTTCCAGGTCGAAAACCGGCTTGCTCATCTCTGGTCGTTCCTTCACGATGTTTGATAAGTCGCTCGAGAATGATACGTTCTAAAACCTTGTACATGACACGAAGTAGAGAGATTCCTCTGTAGTTCTTAGGATCCGTGACGGATAGCTTCTTGTGAAGAGGTACGATGATCGCATGGCTCCACGAATCAGGTATCCTTTCGCTCATCCATATGGCACGGATGGTGTTGGTCATTTCACGAATCCCAGACGGAGGAAGAGCTTTCAGCATTTCAGCAGTGATGTTGTCATCTCCACCTGCCTTTCCATTCTTCATTTTCCGGACACAATCCAAAACTTCAGACTCAGTCGGCGGTTCCTCACTGACATCGTAATGTGCTCTCTGAACATGCGGGAGCTCAGGAACTGATGGCGCTGGACGATTCAGTAGTGAACTGAAGTAATCCTTCCATATTGGCAGCGTCGCATCACCAACTGCAACTCCATTGGTAGTGTTCAAGACAGGAGAACATCTCTTCATCTTCCCGCTATACTGTCGCAGCAACGTGTAGGCTTTCTTCGGATTCTTCTCCTCCCAAGCCTTCTCGAACTCCTTAGCTCTACACGTCCACTCGTTCGCGGTCACTTTGAAGCTGCCGACGCAACTTCCTCCTCAGACGCTTCTCCTCCACGAAGTTTCCTGCAGTTCGGAGAGCACATACTCTGTTGTAGGTAGATGTTGTTTCTTCTGAGACGTAGGCGAACTTCTTCCTTAGGCTGTACAACCGGGAGTGCCTCTTTCGAAGCGTCCTGGATGCACTTGACAAAAGAATCCGCGTCGCAAAGTTTCTTCTTAGTCCGTACTCCGATGTGAATAGAAACGCGTTGTCGGAAATTCCTTCTGCACTCTTCATCTCTGAGACTTGTCATGTCAATCCTCTGGAGAGGCTGAGCCCCTCGCTTCCTCTTATGAATCCTCGCAGTGAAGTTCAACAGAACAGGACGGTGATCCGAATCGAATGCGACATCCCACACAGCTCTAGATCTTCGAATGTCCGATACTGGAATATTCCTCGTCAGGACATAGTCAAGCTGTAGTTTCAAAGTTGTCATCTTCCGCTTCCGCTGCTCTTCTGGAGATAGCCGGGTTGGTCCCTGCCACGTAAGCTGATGGCGGCGATGATTCCTCTTGAATGTCGATGCAATAATCAGACCACTGCGTTCACAAAAGTCGACAAGGCGGTAGCCATTGTCCGATGTTTGCTCCACTGGGTAGAACCATTTACCGAGTACTTCGGATTCCTGATCAAGTCCCATCTTCGCATTCGCGTCAATCCCCACGACAACAGCATGTTGACAAGGTATCCTGGCCAGCAACGTATTGAGTTCCTCATAAAACGCATCCTTCGAATTGTCTTCGGCGGTTTCAGTGGGCGCATGAGCACTCACTATCCACAGATTGAATCCTCTGTGATCCCGCAGTCGTACGAATGCATTCCGACACGACGTTGAGCCGAACTCCTTGACCATACCATTGAAATCCTTCCTTACAGCTATTGCACAGCCTCCCACTCTCCTATCGTCAGCGTTACCGCAGTAGATGGTGTACTCTCCGACGCTGATGACGGGTCTATCCTTGAGGCGGGTTTCCTGCAAAGCAGCAAACGGTGCATGGAAATAGCTCAGAAGTCTGGATAGCGCAGTTTTTTGGATATCACTCGACAGCGATCGACAGTTCAGGGTGGCGAAATTGTGGCTTGTGGCCAAAGACTCCATGACTCCCTAGGTACGGATCCTAAGGTGTTATGGACCAGAGGCCTTAGTGTGCCGGACGGCGACACCTTTATGCAATGTGCGGGATACTTTCGCGATACAGTTGTGCACGCTATATCGCTCGAACGTTCCCTGTGTACACTCAAACGTCTGCTGGGTTCAGTAGAAGCAGGGGCACCAACGAGCAGGTACCAACAGACTTGTATACACACCCCCAATAATAATAATAATAATAATAATAATAATAATAATAATAATAATAATAATAATAATAATAATAATAATAATAATAATAATAATAATAATAATAATAATAATAATAATAATAATAATAATAATAATAATACGAAAATAATTGAAAATTATATAATTATAAATAATATGATTAATATTAATTCTTATTTAGAAGAACCAATGAATGATTAGTCGGACTAATATGTTATGCAGCGTGCGTGACAACTTAAGCAGAAGTGACATCATATGTGAACGTGTTCTGAATCTTCTTAAGTTACAGACAACGGACTAAAAGCCGCGCCGCCCTGCCTGTGGCGGCCGCTGGTTTTGCGATGCACGCGGTCCGACCGTCGTTTCTTATCGCGGTTTGACCGCGTCCAAGCGCGGTTCGACCGCCGGTAGAACATGAACGCGGTCGGAACGCGCTTCAACCGCCGCATTGTCGCGGTCAGCTTTATTTCAAATAGTTGCCCGCGGTCAGGTTTTCTCTTTGTCTGAGAGTGAATTAGCAACAAAACGGTTGAGATAAGGAAGCCGATATACTTCTACAGCCTGCACTGGAACGTTCACCTCGTTGGAAGCGTCAAAAACCAGCCAAAGTGACCGTTTTAATACTATCAATCTGGACGAGTTTGTATTATATTTTGGGGCGGGGTTGCAGAAGCTCAGGGGCGGGGTTGCAGAAAATTTTCGATTTGCATTGCTGAAATTTAGTAGTTTTGACTCGTTTTTG
This sequence comes from Aplectana chamaeleonis, assembly GCA_029168955.1. Lineage (NCBI taxonomy): Eukaryota > Metazoa > Nematoda > Chromadorea > Rhabditida > Cosmocercidae > Aplectana > Aplectana chamaeleonis. The sequence continues at coordinate 52,315 of JAPDOI010001312.1, forward strand.
ACGCTTCCAACGGCGTGAGCAGTCTACTAGTAGCCATGCGACTTCAGAAACATAGTTATCTCAACAACTTTTTCGAGCGTGTCTGCTGCCTTTAAAGTCGGGTTTTCAGTTGTACACTTTTATCGGTAGCCGTTGAGAGAGTGGGTGTGGCGTGAGCGGAACACTCAAGTGTCTGGGACCTCTCGATTTCCGGTGAAAACTTGAAAACCGATTTATCGTGGACAGTGCTTTCAAAGTCAGTATTCGCAATGAGTTTCGTTCCCGAGTTTTCCACTCGAAACAAGGCACTGGCCACCAAGTGCTATGAAAATTACGAAGAAACGGCGAGAAATGCACTAAAATGTCTTATTTCAGCGACAATATTCTCTGGTCTGGACTAGTTGTCCGACTGGATGAACATGCTCACGGTGGTTGTCGTCTGTAAAAAATGCGGCTATTCGAAAATGGAAGAATATTCAATGCAAAACAGTATTAGTTCGAGTCTGAAAGAAAGTACGAAGCAACAGAGAGTAGAGAATTGCAAAACATGGGACCACAAAAGATTTCATTGTCACAACGAACGGTTTCTGTGAGAGTAAAAAGGAGGGGTGAGAGAAAAGGATTTCGCACCCTTCTGGTGCGTTGTTCTCAAAATTTTCGTCATTTCAGTGCTGCCCGGGGGCCAAACAATCGATTTTGCGGTTAATCTCAAAATCGAAGATTATCGGGACAGTCGAAGCTATGAGGTAATTTTTGATATTATACTGCGCCTGCCGTGTATAGCAACCCCACCAAGCGCGAAATCTCAATTCGCTTCATTAAGCGAGAAAAACCGAGGAAAAAGTCTACCACGCTCCCATGAAAGAAAAAATGGGTGACGCTCACCGGCAAGTTTCCGACCTCAATGGGGAAGAGAAGCGCGATTGATTTAATTCGAAATCTATGTTCTTCCATTAGCTTCCTGCCTGGCTTCGTATTGTGACCTGCTTCAGAACGATGGCTGCGAAGAACGAGAAAAAACAGGCTCGAGACAACTCGTCCGCGAACTTCCCGCCGTTCGAATTTGGAATCCTTGTGGGGCCATAACTCCGTTTGTGGTGAGTTCTGAGCGATTCTGGAGATACCATTGTGATCAGCGTAAAGTTTTCTTCAAGATAAGCAGAAAACAAAAGTTCGATTCTGAGGTTGGACTTCCTTTAATGTGGAAAAGAAGACCCCCACGAGCAACAATCATTATCAGAAAAGCGAACACAAACGAGGAAAAACCATAAAAAAGAAATCAGAAAAAGACGGAAGATTGTACAAAAGAGAAGCTGATTGGCCTATCGCTGAACTGCAAACACTCACATTTGTAATCTCAAAAGAGTCTTTTAAAAAAATCATAGCAAACATGCGAAATCCTAAACAGTCCCATAGCTCTTGCAGGATTCGTTTTCTTCGTTTGCCCTCGCACACTATTCTTTTCGTGAGTGCAAGTTCTCAATAGTTTTGAATCGATGCCCGTTTTCCAGCGAGACGTTAGCTTTGTGATCCGCCCAAGTCACATTACAGTTGCCCTGCGTTCATTTCACCTGAGGAACTGTTGCCGAATTTTTGACTATTTTTTTTATCGCGAAGGGTTCTAACATCCAAGCATGTTCATTGACCCAACCTGTTTTTAAAGAGTTCTCGGTACAAGAAACAGAAAGCAAAGCCAGTTTTGTACCTAAGAAATGAAGCGCGAAACCAATTTGCCGACGTCAGATTCGATGCGTTGTACGCAGTCTCCCGAAACACACAAACAGGCATACCTGACTTTTTCAGAGATTTATTTTAACAGTCTTTCTCCGATCTCTGAGTGTTCTAAGAGAACTTTTCCTTACTAACTCCTAGTCAGTGGACTCAGAGCCATGAAACTCTCAAACCTTCTGAGGTCACCTTCTGGGCGTGTTCAATGCTACAGTTTAATTCAAGGAGAAGACATTAGCCTAATTCGTGCTCGCTAAAAACCTTACAAGTAGAATTTCACTCTTTTCCCTCTTCTTCTACTTCCTTTATCTATATTTAGACGTGATCAATGAAGATGCAAATTTCGGAGCGCTTTGTGAAGAGCGGGCGGTCGCTTCCGTTTTGAAGGCAACAGTGTCGGTTGCTGTGAACGAGGGAGTCAAGAGCACTTGAGTACGAGGTTAAACTCCGCTTTCGGCCTTTTCGGCTAACTAAGACACTCTCTTTCCTCTCGGAGGTAGACCATTCCCATTTTTTCCTCATTAGCCCACATGCGTGCTCTTTTCCTATTTCTTCTCTACACATCTCTTCCAATCGTAAACCTCGTCCGGCCAGTGCCCTCATTTGGCGTGCGGGAGGCGAATCCTCTGTACTCGTCGCGCTGCTCGTCACATCTGCCTCTTGCACGTTAAGAGCCACATTCGCTGTTCTGCCCCTTTTATGGATGTGTAGAACGATATGGTTTTTCTCGCGATCTCTAGCATCGTTCTGATGATTATGGCGATCTGCGGTCAACGTTCCGCGCACCGTTACGACATCGGCTCGTTCGGAAACGAGCACTTGATTTTTTCCCCTCAACCTCATCTCGTACTGACCTACAAAACACTCCTCACATCGCTAACTGCATTCATGGTCAGTGGCCTGCTCCTCGTCCTCCATCCTCTTCCTCCACTAGTCGTCGTCCAATTCCATTCCATGATCCATTTAGGAAGCATTTGCTGGGGCGTCAAGCTATTCTTCTGCTTTCTTCAAGTCTCGTACAGATTTTATCCTTCAGCTTTTCGTACCACTTAGGAATTGCGGCACTTGCTATGCATTAATGTCCAGAAGTTTTTGCACAAGAAATTGTGTGCTTTGCATGGGAAGCTAACTACACGAGAAAAAATCGCAGTTGAGAAGTGTTGCTCGAGAAAATATAGAGCTAGTCCTCACTTCTGCGGAAATTAGAATCTAGTAGACAGGAGGGATCGCCTCCGTTACCCTGTAAAATTCAGTGAGCACGTAAACTTTCACATTTTTCAGAGAACCCGAATACCATTCTTATCAAGCACCCTGTCTCTAACAGTCAAATGGTATTCTTGTAATGATGCATAATTAATTTGATCTAAACAAAGGCTGAAAATACCCAGAGAGTTCTTTCAGGAACTAGTTGTAGTATAATGCTTCTAGTTCTCAAAATCTGATGAAAAGCTTCAACTATAAAGAATGTACCGACAGACATAGCCATAAATGAGTTTAGTTTTTCTATGTAGAAATGTACGTTTGACGCTCAGTAAGGTGAGAATTAGCCAAGAATTTCCAGAAAACCGTCCGCAAACGCTATGAGCACCTCTGTCCGCTCTCCGGTGAAGATATTTCCTATTTCTTCTGGTATCTCTTCAGTAGAGCACAGCGACAAATGCTTCCTCATGGCAAACCGTGATGGGGATGATGTTCTTGATGTCTGAAAGCTCACAGACAAGCACGCTCATGCCGATCATTTTTTCCGCAGGGCTACCGTAACCCTCCTTCAAAAATTTTCCAAGTGTCAGCTTGGATATGAGCACATCGTAATAGCCAACAAACATGTTTGCACAATTTCCGCCTCTTCAGCCACTTCCCAGTGGCTTCTCAAAGAGAGAGGTGTGTGAATGGATGCATACCGCTCCTCTGCCCTTTTATACCCCGCATGTTATGGGCGTGTGTTATCGTTCGTTATCATGTTTTGTTCAAGAATGGTTACGCTAGCCCTGCGGAAAAATGATCAGCATGGGCGTGCTTGTAAGCTCACAGTAGTGGTAGAGCGATGGCAAGTTTCGCAGGAATTATAAAAACGGAAAATTCGGTAAAAATTCTGATCGATTTTTTGATGCCTACTATCGTTCTCTGAGCCGAATTCCGGTCCGCAAGTGCGGACTACGGCTGTTGCGTCATGCGACACGTGATAATCGTGCTGGAAGAAGGGTGAATCGTGCCGGGGCCAAGTGGTCCCAGCACGATTAACACTTGTCGCATGATGCAATAGCCGTAGGCAGCAAATGCGGACCGGAATTCGGCCCAGAGAACGACAGTATCCCATGCGATAGCACAAATGACCGATAATATCTTATCATTTTCAATAGTGCATGAGGATTGTGCAAATAATGAGTGAGTTTAACATATTAAACTAAGCTAAACGGCTGAACTTGATCAGCAGGACCTTGACTTTGAGAAAAAGTAACATTTCAAAATTTTCTGGTGTCAAGACCTTTCTGTAGTCACTCAAAATCAGGCCAGCTAAGAAAAACACCCTTCCAGCCTCCACTGTGCCGGGAGGCGCTCAAGAGTACTTATTGGTCAGTGAGGAAAGGTGCGGGTACGATGATTTCACAATGGAGTCGTTCCAGAACGGCAGTGTATTCAGTGTTGTGTCGGGGTCTTCGAAAAGAATTTTTCCAGCAGGGTTCGGCGCGGGGTGTGGATATCCGCACCGGGGGGTCTGAGCTGCGCAATGGTGGAGGGAGGGGGGTGTGAGCTCCACCGGGAGACCACGTGAATCATTTTGACCGGGGGTAGTAGGTGCACTGTTTAGAATTATTTTTTGCGAATAATCCGGTAATACCGTTCAATTAACATGAAACCTTGTTGTAATTAAATTTACGTAAATGCTAAAATTATAGGAAATGTTCTCATATGGTTGAATATAAAGCACATAGGTTCTGGACGTTTATCCTGTATAGTTGTGTACTAAATCGCAAATAAGAAAAGATTGGAAGCTACGGAATGGGGCGGAAGAAAAGAGTGGATGCGATGAATAAAGTTATTGGCAAACGCGAAGACTACGAGATGCACTAAAGAAATAATTATGGTTTCAGAGAAGAACAAGTCACTTTAAATGTATGGAAAATACGCTTTAATAAATGGTTAGATACGAAAACAGGTGCTTCAGCATTAGCCAGACCAGACATGGCAGAAACACCTGCTAGTTGGAAAGAGCGTCATCTAATCTGGTTACGTTTCGAGTTTCATTCTCCAAAACCAACTCATACACGAAACATACTACCCGGATTCGATCTCGGAAGGTGCTTTATTTTCGGAAAACATTAGACCTCACAGTTTTTTGCAAAGTAAGGGTCACGAAAATAAGATATTCGAGCCGAGAGTGGTAGATTTATCCTATATACAAATTTTCGGCCTCTAAGATGGACCCTGAAAGGCACTTCTCTGTGTGGCCCGCACCTGTCATAGGTGGGGTCGCGCTGGAAAACTACATTTCTGCATGAGTCAGAAGAATGCGATGATCGAGTCTGGCGTGGTCAACTTACCCTCTATACTCACTTTCACCGTCCAACATAGATGCTGAAAACCGCTACAGTACCAGGCCTCTCACTTTTCTCAGGTGTGGTCCCACCAGAAGTCGTCAATTTCGAAATTTAGATGTGACCAGAGTAGGATATTTGAGTCCATCGTGGTCGATTTACTCTCTTTCCAATCTTTTACCGTCTCAGTGTAACGCTGAAGACCGCTACATAGAAGCGGAAAAAGGTAAAAAAAACGTTAAAAAAACGTCGTCCAAGTCCACAAACCTGGAGTAGGGTTTAAAACACTTGTAACTTATCTTCCAAAAGAGCTACCCCGGGTTCGACCAAAATTGAGAAGCTAGGTTTGTAACCCTACCGAATGAAACTTCACTCGATCTCAGAGGAGGCCTTACAAAAAAATTTTCTAGGTGTGGACATTTGATGTTTTGAGCATAAATGTCCACACCTAGGCAGTGCATTTAGGTGTGGACATTTATACTCAAAACATCAAATGTTCACGGGTCTATACACAATGAGGGAGGAGTTGTCATTTTTCTGCAGTTCGACACGTCACGCTTCTTAACGCAAGCGATGTGGCCCCGAGTGGAATTAGAGCTGCGAAAGGCGAGACAACTCCTCCCTCGGTGTGTAGAGAGCCCCTGTCCCAATGTGCACACCTAGAAATTTTTTTGTAAGGCATCCTCTGGGATCGAGTGAAGTTTGATTCGGTAGGTTTACAAACCTAGTTTCTCAATTTTGCTCAAACCCGGGGTAGCTCTTTTGCAAGGTAAGTCGCAGGTGTTTTAAAACCCTACTCCAGGTTTGTGAACTTGGACGACGTTTTTTACTTTTTTACCTTGTCCCGCTTCCTATGTAGCGCTCTTCGGCGTTACACTGAGACGGTAAAAGATTGTATGCAGGGTAAATCGACCACGCTGGACTCAAATATCCTACTCTCGTCACACCTAAATTTCGAAATTGACGACTTCCAGCGGGACCACGTCTAAGAAATGTGTGAGGCCCTATACTGTAGCGGTGTTGAGCACCTATGTTTGACGGTGAAAGTGGGTATACAGGGTAAATCGAACACGCTGGACTCAAATATCTTACTCTCATGACTGATACCTTGCAAAAATTTAGACTTCCAGTGCGACCACCCCTGAAACAGGCGTGGGCCACACAGAGAAGTGCCTTTCAGCGTCCATCTTAGAGGCTGAAAATTTGTATATAGGGTAAATCTATCATTCTCGACTCGAGTATCTTATTTTCGTGAGCCTACTTTGCAAAAAAAATGTGAGGTCTAATGTTTTCCGGAAAATAAGCACCTTGCGGGATCGAACCCGTGTCGTGTGTTTTGTGTATGAGTGGGTCTCGGAGCATGAAATTCGAAACGTAACCGGATCGGATGACTCTCTTTCGAACCAGAAGTTCATACATCTGACGTGACATGCTCTTCTTGGTCTTGCGAAATGAATTTACGAACTCACATTAATTTGAAAACACATGTATTTCTTCGAGATATCTCGTATTCTTGACCTCAGCCAATCACTTCATCTTGTCCACGCTTCTTTTCCACCACACATATACCTTAGCTTCCTACCCGGAATCATTCACAATTTCTGGATGCACGTTCAAACTTATGTGTCTTAGCCTTCACTATAATCAAAACCCTTACTTTAGCTAAGTTTTTCAGAAACGCAGGCAACTTCATGTAATCCGTCAAAAAAAGCCTCGTTCGTGATCTATTTCAAAGTTGATGTCTTGCTTTTTTTGAAATGGTTGCTCTTCTTCAAATTATACATCTTTTGGAATGAGTTGTTTTCCTTATTTCAATTTTACTACAAAAAGAGACACTTAACACTCCTGGGAGGAGGTCCGAGAAAATCGCCAAAAATTTGACCTATTAACGCTTCTGGGAGGGGGTCGGAGGAAATCGCCAAACGTTTGCTTTTAGAGGGGGGGGGTCTGAGAAAATTTAGCCTTGTCCACACCTCGTGCCGAACCCTGTTTTCCAGTTCCCGAAATATCTGCCTCAGACTTGCCTTACAAATCTGTTGATATTTTTGAAAAAATATGTACTTCTTGGAGTAGTATCTCGCTAAAAAAAGCACGTGGCACAAAGGATGAAGAGATCGTTTTAGCATCCGAAAAGTAAGCCAAAGTGTTAAAAAAGAGTAACAAAAAGAAGGATGAAGAAGGATATCGCGCCAAATGCATGCCTTAACAGTATCAAACTCGTGAAATACGAGTAAGAAGTAGGCCGATTAGGCAAAAAACACCCAATTTTTTTCGGTAAAAATTTCGGTAAATTTCGTGAAAAACTCGGTAAATCGGTAAATCAAAATTTACCGAAAAACACCGGTAAATCCGGAAAATCGGTAAATCGGTAAACGAAAAATGCACACCCCTCACCCCCACCTCAGAGTGGAGACAACCCTCAGTCGTCGAAGGCTTGTTTACCTGTGGAACTGCGCCGGCCGCTCACGAGTATCAGAGAATTTCGTCAAATCACATAAGGGCGATTAGTGCACCCATTTCAGGTGTGATTTGTTCATAACACATCTACCATGAATCTATCAAGCACGTTTTTGTGGTGTGTGTATCTTGGCATGAACTAGGAAAAATCGCAGGTGGATAGTTGCTCCGCCACGGAATTTCCTGGCCCTAAAACGCATTTTTGCACTTTTCAATATAAATATAAAGATCTGAGCGCATTGGCCTAGTCCTACACATCATTTTGACCGTAAGTCATAGTGGACTCTGAAGCAAACTTGAAATAATTTTGGCGGGCGGTAAAAGTGTTTTAGGGCAAACTGTACAGAACTCCGTACTTTTGTCTAGGTTAGGGGTGAATCGTGTGAGTGGAGTGAGGTGGCCAGAGGAGAAGTTGCCCGACAACGAAAAAAAAAACGTACCTGACTAGCCAATTAGCACATGCAGTGACGGCCACTCACTCGAGAACATCTAGTTTTCTTACCTTCTGGCTCTTTGCAGCATGGATCGTTGAGTACGAAAGCCTTATTGTCTATTGAGCTTGTCCTTTTTCAATATGTTTATTAGGTTTTCAGTCCAGATTTTCGCTATTCAAAGAATTTGGCGTCCTGTGCCTTAGTTAGAAAATTTATTTTTGGAAAAGCGTTCTCCACCAAAACAAGTGCATAATCCTTTTTCCCTTTCTTCAATTCTGAGAGGATTTACCGGTGAGGAAGCATTTCATGTGTTGGCTTTTCCTTCGGCCTTGTCATCTCTCAATTTTAACGTTTTATTCGATTCGGCTCTATGAAACGCTCTTGAAAAAGGTTTCATTCTGTTAGTGCAGAGGAACAGTGAAATGGCCAGTTCAGAAGACCCTGACTGTCCTGTCGAATTTTCGTTCGAATGTCTCGACTGTTCTCTTGAGGAAAAAGTTAAATTATTCAAAATGCGTCTGGGTTAATTTTCTGTGAGACCGCTTTTTTATATGGATGAAAAAGGTACAGACGAATGTCAACCAATGAGCGGGGCGCTATAGTTCCACACGCACTGGATCTTTTTTTCAGAATTCTGCGTTTTCAGCCGCATTGATGAGTGAACGTGGCACCGGGGTGGGGCGGAAAAAAAGTTCGGCAAGTGGCCATAAGTATTTCGGTGTGAAGCTGCCTCCAGATTCTGACCCCCACCCGACGAGCTACAGTTCTAGCCGAGATCATACTTCACGTTACGAGCGACGGTGCGCATCAGGTATATGGATTTTCGGTAGATATGGATTGTAAACAGCGTCGCGGCGCCAGTTGCAGGAGGCAAGTACCCGGCCTCCATCTAGTATCCATCGTGGATGTGATGGATGCAAAGTAAGACACGCCCAAAAACCCCCGCGAAGCGGCCTTGTGATGGACTCTTATAAAACAGTTACAGAATAGAATTTCATGAAAAACAACAATGCACTTTCAAAGGCAGCAAATCGACATGATAGCTAGTCGGTTTTCTGCAGGAAATTAAAGGCTGCGTGATGGTTGAACTGTAAGGGATGATGCAGTGCAAGGAAATATTCATTTATTTATTACGCTATATAAGGTAGACGTTATAGAAAAAATCGCTCATCCGTATATCAACTAAATTTAAAGAGAAGATACAGTGACTAACTTATATACACACAAAGCATAAATGTGAGGAACACATGTCATATGAAAAGAGTACATTTTCTCAGAAACTTAGCAGCTTTCTTCTCGAAAATCGCTCGAAAAAACAGAAGCAGTGGGGGATGAAGGGAATATTGGAGTTCAACGAAACAAAAACAGAGCCAGCTCTGCACGTAAAACCATGCAGACTGTGCCCAGTCTTTGGTGTGTTGTACAAGATTTTCTCCAAATTACCCCTGGTCCTAGAAGCCTGAAGTCTGTAAAATTTCGTTACTTCAGTTTCGACAACTCCGCTGAAAATTTTAAAAACCATAGAAACGTCATTTACCTTTCTTTTTTATTCTAAAGTGTGCAGACTACAGTCCTGATTTCTCGAAAACGAATCAGGGGTACTCTCGTATCGGAATCCTACCATTCTTAAAAATATTTTTCTCGTGAAATTTCTTTGCACTTTCTCTAATAAGTTTTTATCTCTTCAAGATGTGGGCAAAAAAAAACAGGAGTGCCGCATTCCATAAGATGGCGTGCATATGTCGTATACGCTTTTGTGAGAACTTTTCGGTCACAAACAGACAATGCCTTAAAAATGTGGAATGTTTGTAGATTACCCATAAACACCCTAAAATGGCACCCTGGAATATTAAAGACAGTGTTCACCATGGAGAAATGGGTTGCGCTACCCTTGACAACCAAGCATGCCTCGCCCACTTTCCCTCGCGCTTCCTGCGCTCTCCACCCTACCGCCCGCGCCGGAAACACAAAAATAAAGACACTACTATTGTGGTATCTACTGATATCCCTTGTAGGATTGAGGTTTCGATGCGTACTCTGGCAAACACAAACGGTTTACTTTTGCTGTTCGCAAAAGTAAACCCTTGAAAGTGCAGCAGCAAGTGCAATTACCAACACATAAACCTTTTCAACCAAGTAGAAGTTTTTCTTCGAAAAGCCTAGGGCTCTTCCATGTGGAACAGTACACCGGATGCTTCCGGGAAATTAAAACTTCTATCTGCCGAAATCGGTTCTCAAGAAATATTTAACATTCTTTGTAGACTCGCTTTCTCCACTTTCCTGATGTTCCGTCTTGTTGGAGCGTTTCTGCCAGCGCCAAAACGCTTTTTTAAGGAAAATCCTGTTAGCTAGAATTGTTCACTTTTCTTGGTATTACGTAGCACACTTCATCTCCGCAGTGCCGTTCAGTCCGCAAAGGGCACGTTGATTGCGAAAGCGTGCTGCAGCGCGGTTGCAAGTATCCTAAGACATGGATGTGAGATCACCCGGGCGGTTTTTGCTTTTGGTGCCCGGGTGATCCCACCGCCCGGGTGATCCTACATCCCCGTCTGAGGATACTCGCGACCGCGCCGCAGCACGCTTTCGCAACCAGCGTGCACTTTACGGACTGAACGACACTGCAGAAATGAACTGTATGTAATATCTACGAGAAACCTTCACGAGTAGCCAATCAGAATCGTTTGATTTGTTAAACAGTAAGTGACCAACTTGTTTATCACTTTCCCTATACCGCCTGATCGAAACCCGTTTCAGCGATTCAATTCAAAAATTTAAGCTCCATTACCCTGTTATTCGCAATTTGCTGTATCACTCACTATCGTAAAAGTGGTGTGGTTCTGAGAATGTTTTCTCTTTTTTCATAGTTAAAGCGGATTTATTTGAGAATCGGTTACTTCAAGGATCCATCCCTAGGTGCAAGCTTTGTTGATGGGGCCACTCAAATTTCATTCATGAAAGCTGCAATTTCTTCCAATATTCGATATCTGATAACGTTATCAGTCATCGCTTCCCTAGAGACTCCATCGAAATCCACCTTTTCTAAAAGTTGCACCTCTCACTTCTTCTGAGTGCCGCCGTCTTCCAAACTAGAATTGTTCACATCCTTGTACTGTACAGCTATAAGATCGGTCCGAAATGAATTGTCCGCCGACGCGGTCGGCGTCCGTGTCGAGCGGCCATCGTCAAGACATTTTTCGGACCTCCGACCGGCGGGAATATATTAGACGAGTGTAGAAGTAATGTCACAGCCAGCTGTTTCTTACCGTGGGGAGGCTCGTTCAAGAAAAGCCTTAGCAACTACCGTTCAATGTACATTGGATCCGACTCATTTCGGAAAACGGGAAAAACTGTTTTTCTCTTCACCGTCAACCTAATGCTTGAAGAAAAGACTGTCTTCTTGTCGGAACTCATGATAATATTCTTGCCAGGAGAAATTTGTCGACTTCATCTTGTTATTTGAAATGATTATTTGAAATGATTCGGAAAAAGTCGGATGTTTTAGAATTTCCTGTCTCAGAATCTCCTAGTTACTTGAAAGTTGAGATCATTCTGCCTTTCAAGTCCATATACATCCGAACGTAAGCCTTCTAGTTTAGGGTAAAGCAGAAAAGAGCGGTTTTTGAAATTATCGTCAATGAGTCGGATCCAATGTATACCGTTCAACATGCATGCCGGCCGCGCGGGCGAACAGTCTCATTCAGACAAACTCTAGCGGTAAATGTTCCCTCTCCGCGGAGACGCAGAGATAGCCAGTTTGCGCTTTGGCCGGCCGAGAGAGTGCTAGCAGCGTCTTTCTTTTTCTCCTCTGCGCTCATCATACTGACTCGAACACCACGCGTGCCGGCTTGTCTATGCTCCGGAGGACCGAGGCCGTATTCGTCAATCATTACAGCCCGGGTATAAGGGCGAATCAGGGTATAATCTTCCTCATTCCCTAGGAGAAAAAGGACGATTATAGTCTGATTTGCCCTTATGCCCGGGGTATAATGATTGACGAATCCGGGATCCGATGGAAAAAGTAATTGAGTAAACTTCAAAAATCTGTTTTGTTCGAAAACAGCTGAAAACCAGCGAAGGTTACGCGGCGACAAATGCACTGACATTAGACTTATGAGAGGCAGTGTTCACAATGAAAAATCTATTCCAGTTTCTACTAGGAACTGGTAGTGCAGGGGCACACTGTAAGGTTGACGTCGAAAGAACGCATGAAAACGAGCTAAGAAGAGCCCTAAAAGAGCCCGAAGTTGTCACTTTGAGCGCAACGCAAACCCCGAAAGGGCAATGACCGTCGTCCGACGTGAACAAATGAAAACTCGAGGTCGTGAGATGAGCCATGGTTCCCGACCAATAGTCCCGTTCTTCCCTTCATTCTCAACACTCAGGTCGGCTCGCATACATCGGCGGCAAGAGACGGAAGTTACAAGCCTCGGACAACTCGTCCACCATGCTTCCCTAGCTCAATTTTTGAGGGACCATAACTCCGTTCCTAGAAGGTCTTAGACGATTTCAGAAACTTCATTGAAATCAGCATGGGACCGTTCTCAAGATAGGCGAAAAAGCAGAAAAACGATTCTTATCGTGAACACTGCCTTTAAACTCTACCACTCTTCTTGAGATCCCATCCAAAGACGAAAAAAGAACTGCAGGAAAATGAAACTCCTCACCAAAACGATTATTTTTTTGTAAAAAAAAAGTCGATGAGATAGACTTGTCGGAAAAAAAAGAGCGATTCTTTTCTTTTTAGAAAAAACAGTTTCCCGTTACTCTTTACGAAACTTCACTGCATAAATTATTCATAAGGTGCCAGACCCCTTAAACTTTATGGAAAACTCAGATAGTGATTTTGACGTGAACGCCGCTTATGAAGTACAAATTTGACAAGGTTCATACTTGGAAATACACGAGCGAGTATATGTTTGTGATGAGGAATTCCTCCATTGACCACGGCGGGAATAAGCGGAGCATGGTTTATGGTTCGCGCCAATATTTGGCATTTGTGTCCTCCCACTCGGAGAACGTTCAGTTTGTACAGGTCTGCCTGTCGAAGACCATTGATTCTTCATTTCTCACTTAAATTCTCAGGATCTTCCACCATGAGCCGAACTGCGATTCCTGTAGACTGAACCTTTATGCCTTGGTATACATTCCATCCGATGGTTTTCGAATAAGAATAAAAACTGCTTCCTCTCTTCAGCTTCAGTTTTATTTCTCAAAGAGGATATCTTCTCCAATCAAGCATCTATGTATCATTAGCATGATATACATAAATTTTGCGGTCAAATCGCTGTTCAGTGGACGAAGATTTTATTTTATCCGAAATTATTCCATTATCCTATCCGAAATTCAAATTTGTGCCGTAATTTTAAATTACTCGCAGACAAAACTTTTATTTAAATTGCGATGGGTGGTTTAGCAGTATTTTAATTTCAATGCATTAGAAAATGTGCTTATTGGATTCAAATAATCCAAATAAATGGACGAAAATTGCGATTTTGATTTCGTCTGAAATTTTTCGGATGGAATATATATGTAGCTTACCAAAGCTGAGAGGATACTACATATTTCTTTCACCTTGAGAACTAACGAATTCTAACGTATTAACGTACTTGTAATTCTCCGAAAATTTCAAAATAACTCTTCTGCCCTACATCCTTTCTGGTAACGGTAGAGGGCCATTTGTCGAATACGTTTTTGACAGATATTCACATATTATTACATTGTGATCAATTGTCTTGCGAAGAAAGTTGCTTTTGGTTAGGAAGAGTAAGCATACAGTGCGTGTATACACTGCGTATCATAAAGATAGGACACCCCCTGGATTTGTTCGTCTCGTATTTGTTGAGCAAGATAGATCTTTTTCCTCAATACTCTTGTGATGAGGGTGTAAAATAAGCCCGCATACCTCTTTTAGATCATATCGAATGTTTGTGCTTTTTTCGAGAATAAATGTATGTTTTAAACCGAGTATCAAAAAGATAGAGCACCCTGAGTTAAATCGGATTTCTTGTATAATAAAATTGTGTGATCCCTAATCTAATGGTCAATTGGTCCTCCTTACTTGCTTGTACTTGATTTGGTATTCCACCGACCGAGCTAACCATCCTTTGCGGGTCGAACTTGTCCATTTCTCGATTCTGGTCGGTTGCAGCGCATATATCGAGCGATATTGCCGTCCATTGGCTCAGACCCGACGAACTAAACTTTCCCAGAGATTCTTCATTTTATTGAGCTGAGGATTGTAGACTAGCCACTCTGGGAAAATCAGTAATTGCCGAGCAAAGATGCCGACCTCAGACCTGCTCACGTGATTTTTTCTGTCCTGCTAGAAACTGCAACTTTGTCGCGCGAAAACGGAGAAATGAAGGTAGACGTCACTATTACGTCCTCTCGTACTGGCTAGAGATCGTCCGACAACTGAGACGTCCTTCAAGGCCAAATGCTCTGACGGATTATGGGAGATCTACCTTCGCAGTTCTGAAGGGTAAATTGAACAGCACCTATCCTCGACTTCCTTTAGTAGCTCTTCCAATCATTGGACCTAACGAGGAAAATTCTTTTTTGTCTGGTAATCATTGCCTATACACAAACAGTCGAAGTAGCTGTTCACTTAAAGGCACAGTCCAAGCTCAGGGGTAATTTTTGATATTATACTCCGGTCGTCGTGAATCTCTGAAATTCTCTGAGTACCACTCTCGCATCAAGACAGGATCACCGGCCGGGTTACGAGAGTGGTGTTGAAAAAAGGGGCGGAGTTTTCGCAGCATATCAGGCCCTGAGTGCCCTATATGCTGCCGATATGGATTCGTGGCTAACAGCAATGTAGCAGCATATTTCGTTGGGTCTCATCTCCTCCTTTGCGGCATATGCTGCTTTGATAGCAGCATATGCTGCTGCCATGGATTCTTGGCCTTCAAGCTCAAGTCAGCATATGCTGCGAACCTTCGCAGCATATGCTGCCGCATTGTTAACAAGGAATTCTTAGCATCCAGGTACCGGACGCATCAACGCTCCGGGTTGGGGTAGGGGCAGTGCAGCCGGCGTCTTTGAAGATCTCTGTAGACCACAAAATCAGTCGTGCCCCTGCAGTGTCCTTAGCTTCCCCAGCCGCCCGCCCCAGCTAGGGTGTTGGGCGCCTGGGGAAGCGAAAGACACTGCAGGGGCACGACTAATTTGAGGATCAAAGAAGATCTACAAAGGCGCCGACTGCCCAGCCCCTGCCCAGCACGGAGCGTTGATGCATCCGGCCCCCGGCGCAGAGCTGCTCTCAGCAGAATCTGTATGTCTTGGGTTCTGCTCACGTGTAGTTGGCGCCGTGTTGCCGTGCTGCGGCTATAACACGAAAAAGGACGCTCAAGAAAGCTTTTGTAAGGTTTATTAATTGATAACCAACACAAAAATATTGCACTGTCACTTCATTCACAGGCTTGGGCCTGACTGTGGATTAACATCAACAGAAAAAAAACAAATACATAGTAACAAATAGATCAAATTAGATCCTATCTTCAGACATAAAGCAGAGACGAACATGTAAAGACGAAAAAATGAAGAACTGCCATCATTAATCAAAACAGTCTTCTGAACACCCGTGCTCCTGCGGCCCATTGTGCCCTTGCCTGAATTTGGGGTAGCCGAGGTCTCCAGAACGGTTTTCTTCCGAAATCGCTATTGAAGGGCATTTTCAGGCTAAAACTCTTTGAACAAAGTGTTGATGTATACTCATCGGGGCAGGAACAAGCTCTTCGTTTTACAGAACGTACTGCCTGATGTCCGCCCTAAAATCGATGTTTTCAGGGGATATGCGCCAACCGAGCGGTCGGTCATTCCAAACAATAGCTGATTTATTTGAATTCTTTAGTGGGTCGTATTCCGAAAAAGCACCACTTTAGGTACGAGAAAAATGATGAGAAATTTTCACAAAAAATATGAGACCATGAAAAAAACTAAGAGAGAAGCACCACGTTGAAACAAAAGCAAGGAAAGATCACAATATGTTCACGGATGCATCTGAATCACAGAACCACCTCTAATATTTGAATGTCTAATAGTAACGTAAAGCTGGTCAGAAATTAGGAGGATCGCTGTAAAATATAAGACAAAGTCCGCAGCCATGCAGTGCTATTTATTTTACGCGCAGGATTACGGTAGCCCTGAGGAAAAAAGATTGGCATGGGCGTTCTTGTGTTGAGGTGCTGCACACGAAAGAGACTCGTGTTCTGTATCTCCGAGTCCAAAATTTTTAGAGTCCAAAAAGTGGAATAGTGCAAATAATTCAGTCGAAAAAGTGCGAGAAGTCACATCTTGTCGGAAACATCGGGGCAAAACTAGTTCGGGGGGGGGCACTCAGAATCCAAGTGAGAAATGGAAGACTCTGCTTTCAGAAATCAATCTCATTCCATGGATTTTCCAGGAAATTACGAGTGATAACGTTATCAAATATTTGATAACGAAAGAAAATTTCATTTTTATGAATGAAACTTTTCATTTCTACGGGTAAATTTTGAGTGCTCCCCCCCCCCGAACTAGTTTTGCCCCGAAATTTCCATCTCAAAATATTAAATCCCTTAAATGCAGTGTTCACGATGATTTTCGTTCCCTAGTTTTCCACTCAAAACAACGCCTTGGCAACCAAGTCTTACCAAAATCACGAAGAAACAGCGAGAAGCGCAGTAAAACGTCTTATTTCAGTGACATTATTCTCTGACCTAGACTAGCTCTCTGGTTGGATGAACATTTTCGCGGTGGTCGTCACCTGTAAAATATGGGGCTAATCAAAAATAGAATTTTTTTTATGCAAAACAGAATGAGTCAGGGTTCAAAGGAGAGAACGGAGCGACAGAAAGCAGAAAATTGCAAAGGCGGATCCACAAAAGATTTCATGGTCACAACGAACAGTTCCAGTGAGAGTAAAAAGGTGGGGTGAGAGTCAAGGACTTGATGTCCTTCTCGAGCGTCTTTCTCGATTTCTTCGTTATTTCAGTTGTACCCGCTGGCCAAACAATCGATTCAGCGATTAATATCAAAATCGAAGATAATCGTGAACACTGCCTTTTAAGGCAAAGGTCACGATGAAAAACGTTATCGAAAAAACTACAAAAATCAGCTCAGATGAAAAACAGCTCAAAAACTATGAAGGTAGCGCGGTGAAAAACGGGTTAGAATTACAGTTATTAAGACCTTAAACTTCCAGTTCGTGCACACGTGCACAGAAAGATCACAGTCTCATGCCAAGCAGTCGAAAATCATCGACACTCAGAGGAAGAAATAAATGCAAATTTACCCAATAAAACAGTTGAACAATGAAAGCAAGCACTTCAACCAATGTTTTTGACTAGATGTGTACATAAATTCGGAGGTTCACTGATTGAAATTCGATTTCAAGCCAGCTGATGTTCATGAGATTAGAGATCATCGATGCCGATGATGTGGGGTATGCTCGTCCACCATCAACAGACAAGAAAGTTACGGCTTCAAATTTGGCCCAAAACAGCGTTTTTTCTCGATTTTTTCTTATAGGTTCTATTACTCTATACCCAGAAAAGGGTTTAGAGAGGAAAAGAAGACGAGCTTTTTTGAGCGCAACCACTGCCTTTAAGGGAAGGTTCGCTGTGCATTGGACCAAATAGAAATATGAATTATCCAATTAGAAAATTAAACTTACCTTCGCGTGGAGTCATTGCCGAAGAAGAAGGACGGAATCAATAGCACATAGGCTTGGGTCGGGACGCGCAGTCTCATTTTCGCGCCTGAGTTGAACTCAAACGCTGCCTGAACCTCGCCGCCGCTTTCATGCGTGCGTTCGCGCTTCAGGAACTTTGCAGGATATGCTGCTGTGTGCGCGGGATACGCTGGCATCTACAGCTTCTACGCAGCATATACTGCTTGGTACACTGTTTACGCTACATATCGCCGACCAATCATGACGGAGTTGGCGTACCCGCAGTATATGCTGCCATGGCCCTGCAAATCGAAAAAGAGGCAGAACCTACGAGAGTGGTACTCAGCGAGTTCCAGAGATAGCAACTGTGCCAAGCGCGAAATCTCAATTCGCTTAAATAAGCGGGAAAAAGCAAAGAAAAAGTCGGCTCCGCCCCATGGAAGAAAAAATGGGTAACGCCCACCGACAAGCTTACGGTCTCGATAGGGAAGAGAAGCGCGATCGGTTTTGTTCCAAATCTATGTTCTTCCATTTGTTTTCGGTCTGGCTTTATTTTGTGACCTGCTTCAAAACGATGGCTGCGAATGACGAGAAAAAACAGGCCCGAGACAACTCGTCAGCGAACTTCTCACCGTTCAAATTCAGAATTTTTGCGGGATCATAACTCCGTTCGTAGTGATTTCTGAGCGATTCTGGAGACACATTTGTGATCAGCGTAAAATTTCCTCCAAGATAAGCAGAAAAACGAAAATTCGATTGTGAGGTTGGACTGTGGCTTTAAAGGCAGGGTTCGCGATAAAAACGACTTTTGAGCTGTCTACATGGAAATGTAGATTTGGTCACCACAAAAGATAAAAAAAGTGAAAAACTCCGGAAATCTATGGGAAAAACGCTCAGAAACAATGTATAACGACTAATTACCGGTGTCGGCCAGTCCCCTAATTCCCCCCCGAGATTTTCATTAGTGCTTGTTTATCTGTCTTTAAATTTGCTGGTAAAGTAGTCAGTAGTCTCTAGAAGAGCTCAGAAGTTACTCTATAATCAAAATAAAAGTTGACAAAACAGGCTTTTACACAAATTGCGATAATTGGGGGCGGGGATGGCCAGATCTACCATTCCATGGGAAAACCACAACAACCAATTTTATCGAGAACCCTGCCTTTAAGAAGTCGGAAGTGCGGTCGCAAATCTCCCATAATCTGTCAGAGCACTTGCTCGTCCAGGACGTCTACAGCTTTCGTTCGCCACAGTCGGATGGTTTCCAGTGAGTACCACGTGATGTCAGAGTAACACCTGATTTTTGCAGTTTCTGGCAGGACAACCAGAAAGCTCACGTGAGGTTATCCGAGGTCGGATTCTTTGCTCGGCAATAACTATCTTCTCCAGAGTGGCTAGTCTATAGCCCTGGTCTTAGCAAAATGAAGAATCTCTAGGTTATTTTAGTTCGTCGGATCTGCTCAGAACTTTTTACTCAAGTTAAAAACTAACTATCGGACAGGTAACGGATGGCTTACGTTACTTGTTTAAAGATTGTAAGTTAGTAGGGTTAAGGTCGTTCCAAGCTGATACTTTGATTGTTCGTAACCTGTTTTATAGTTGTTCAATTGTGGGGTTAAACTTGTCCATCTCGCTCATGCACAACTTTCAAACTAGTTATAAACTACTAATAGTTTAGTTGTTATGCATTTATCCAAATGTTGAACTGAACTTATTCATCACACTCAATGGCCAACTTACCATCTACTATTACTCTACTTCAATTAATGTACAACTTGATGAAAGGTTCATATGACATGTTTACTTGAAAACAACCACAGAAAAAAAAACGATGCGACAGTGAATTCGGACGCAGTTCAGAGAGCCGTATAGACTCTTTCTTCACCAGCAGGTCCCATCTCGTGCCGAGTCTCCTGGCGTTCTCGCTTCTGTCGTCTTTGGGACTTTGCTGGGGTGGGTGGAGGGGAATAGTGGAACTCGCCATCCATGAGTTCGTTCTGCGGGGCTGCTTTGGTTCAACTGAAATCACATTGTGATTCATTAACCGGATCAAAAAGAAAATCTGCACTCCTGGTATCCTTGTTCGCATGCATCGATAGGTTTAAAGGCAGTCTCCACGATAAAAACCATGTCTGTTTTTTTAGTGGAGATCGGCAGATGCGGGGCCTAGTGCAACCCTAACGTTGAAAAAACTAAGAAAAATGAGCTCGGTACTGTCCCCTACGGCCCCAAAGTTGGACACCCGTCAGCTCGTCACCCACAGATGCACTTTCCACGCCCACCGACGTGAACAAATGAAAGCTCGAGATCGTGAGATGAGCGATGATTTCCAATCATTAGCCCCGTTCTTCCCTTCATTCTCAAGTTCTCCCCTTACTCAGGTCAGCTCGCATACATCGGCTGCAAAAGACGGAAGCTACAAGCCTCGGACAACTCGTCCACCATGTTTCCTTAGCTCAATTTTTGAGGGACCATAACTCCGTTCCTAGAAGGTCTTGTACGATTCCAAAAACATCATTCCCAAAAACATCATTCGAATCAGCATGGGACCGTCTTCAAGATAGGCAAAAAAGCAGAAAAACGATTCTTATCGTGAACACTGCCTTTAAAGCTCTTCCAGGGAGGTTTTTTGGGGCAACGATCACGAACCTGGGGTTTACTTGCCGATTTGCTGAAGTTTTCGACTTGATTCGTTCAAAGCTTCCCATCGGGCAAAGATTTGATAGGTAATGGCGACTTTGACGATTCCCGGAATGCTACGGTAGAAAAGGCTCAAAATGTTCCTCTATGGGTGATTTGGAGTGCTAAACACAAATCTGGAGTCCGTTGATCAATTTTTGGCATATTACGGTAGATTACGGTGGGTGTACGGTAGTTTGGTCAAAGTCTCAGATTTTGCTCAAAATTTGTATATGGGGGTTATTCGGGGTGGAGAATACAATTTTGACGTCCGTTTGTCGATTTTTGAAATACTCGGTATTTTTCGCCCAATTCATGCCCGTCTGATCAGTCCATCTCGAGCGATTTTGGCGTGAAAATGTGCAGATTTCGCTTAGGTTCTGGAATTGAAATTATTATTTTGTAACACTATTATATTCGGCTCGTTCAGAGAAACTCAAAATTGAAAACGGACCGCGTTAAAGTAAGTTCACGCGATGCGGTGCTTTGTGGGCTCCTATCAGATACCCTTAAATAAGAACCAGAAAAAATACTCAGGGTGTACTCACAACGAAATCCTCAGCATCGTTGATACAACCCCTCATATTCTTCTTCGCTGTACGCGTTATCGTTGAATACCGCATTGACGAAATCTGCGTTAGACGAGACTATGTACGAAATGGATGGCCGCATCAAGAATCAGCTCACAAAGTGATTCGCAGATGAGCGGTAGACCAACCGTACAGGTAAGACGTCAGAATCAAAATGAAGCCCATCTGTTTATGAATCCTGAGTGGTCGTTCCGTTGTTCGCTGCATATTCATGCCATCGTAGGGGTTGTGCAATATATTGTTTTTAAGTAGTCCGTGTAGCGAGTCAATGCGTAATCAAGCGTTAGTTAATCGTGATTTCTCCTCTGTTCGGAAGTAGTTTTACACTTGTCCGTACTCAAGATATATTGATGATTACTTGTCCGTCGTCCCTTTGTTCGCACATTTGATGTCTATGAGGGAAACCACCGCAAACAAATTAAGTTCGAATTAAATAGGTGAACTTATAGTCGTGCGTGTCTAGATATATTGTTTTATACTTGTTCGAGGTGTTTTAGTTAGTTTTTAACTTGAGTAAAAAGTTCTGAGTGAGCTCATGGTCGGCGATTTCTGTCGATATCTGCGCTCCAACATGCCATAACCAAGAAACGGAGCAAGATCGACTTGCAAAGGCAGATCAGCTTGGTCGAAAGTATAAGAAATCGAGTATTTGTGGCGGCAAAGGTGCTAGGAAGGCCTATCGGCCCTTAGATTTGTGATCACACAATTTTATCGAATGAGAAATCCGATTTGACCCAGGGGTGTCCTATCTTTTTGATACGCGGTTTAAAGGTAGTGGTCTTAATAAGAAACGTTACCGAAAAAAAAAACTATGAAAATCAGCTTAGATCGAAAATAGCTGAAAAACTATGAGGGTAGCGAGGTGATAAACGGGCCAAAATTAGAGTTTTAGGGCCCAAAGAAGCCAATTCGTGCACACGTGCACATCGCCGCCCAAAAACGTCGCAGTCTCATGCCGAGCAGTCAAAATCATCGACATTCAGATTGAGAAATTAATGCAAATTTGTCTAATAAAAACGGTTGAACAATGAAAGAAAGTACTTCAGTCAATGTTTTTGACTAGATGAGTACATAAATACTTGAGCAGGTCAGTCCGAAGGTGAATGTTCATTGATTGAGATTCAATTTCAAGCCAGCTGATGTTCCTGATATTAGAGATCATAAAAGGGTTCGTCCACCATCAAAAGACAACAAAGTTCGGGCTTGAAATTCGCAAGAAACAGCGGTTTTGTCGCGATTTTTTCTTATAGGTCCTACTAGTCTGAACACAGAAAAAAGGTTTAGAGAGGAAAAGAAGACGTAATAAGAGAGAAATTTGATTGCGACAACTGTATTTTAGAACATAAACGTATTCTATAAAAGTGCACAACCATTCGATTTAACTCAAAAGAGGTATATGGGGGTTATCTTACATCCTGATCACCTAAGTATAGAAGAAAAAGATCTATCCTGCTTAGCAAACACGATACCGACAAATTCAGGGGGTGTCCTATCCTTATGATACGCAGTGTATGTAGGTACGTATGTTGGTTAAAGGCACTGTTCGCGATAAACTTCATCCTCGAATTTTCCATGACAAACGCTTCTCGTGGCTCTCAGAAGCAGAACAGCGTCGAAAAAACGGGACGAAAAGCTACCCAGGAGCCGCAAAACGGGGCAAACTCCGCCGCTGTGGGCAAGTTCGGCTCCTTTCCGCCCCTCGACGTGAACAATGGAACACTCGAGATCGTGAGATGAGCGATGGTTTCCGATCAAAAGCCCCGTTCTTCCCTTAATTCTCAACATCTCTCTTTACTCAGGTCAGCTCGCATACATTGGCTGCAAAAGACGGAAGTTAGAAGCCTCAGACAACTCGTCCACCATGCTTCCCTAGCTCAAGTTTTGAGGGACCATAACTCAATTCCCAGAAGGTCTTGTACGATTCCAGAAGCATCATTGGAACTAGAATGGGACCGGTTTCCTGATTTTAAGATAGGCAAAAAATCAGAGAAGAGATTTTTTATCGCGAACAGTGCCTTTAAAAGCAGTGGTCGCGCTCAAATATGTTCGACCTATTTTCCTCTCTAAACCCTTTTCTGGGTATAGAGTAGTAGAACCTATGAGAAAGAGTTGCGAAAAAATAGCTGTTCTGGGCCAAATTCAAAGCCTGAACTTTCTTGTCTTTTGATGGTGGACGAGTCCACCCCCCATCATCGGCATCGATGGTCTCTAATATCGAGAACATCAGCTGGCTTGAAATTGAATTTAAATCAATGAACTTTCGGATTTATGTACACATCTAGTCAAAAACATTGGTTGAAGTGCTTGCTTTCATTGTTCAACTGTTTTATTAGATAAATTTGCATTTATTTCTTCCTCTGAGTGTCGATGATTTTCGACTGCTTGGCATGAGACTGTGATCTTTCTGTGCACGTGTGCACGAACTGGAAATTTAGGGCATTAATAACTCTAATTCTAGCCCGTTTTTCACCGCGCTACCTTCATAGTTTTTGAGCTGTTTTATATCTAAGCTGCTTTTTGTAGTTTTTTCGACAACGTTTTTGATCGTGACCACTGCTTTTGAAGGCAGTGTTCGCGATAGAATATGCCTGTCTTCTTTTCCTCTTCAGTGCCTTTTCTGGATTCGGAGTAGAAGAACCTTTCCTGTCATTTGATGATAGAACGAGCACACTCCACATCATCGGCATCGACTTCCTCTAATATCAAGAACATCAGCTGGCTAGAAAGTGAAATTCAATTAATGAACAATATTCTTCGGGATGACCTGCTCAAATATTTCTGTCCTCGTAGAGTCAAACTTGCGGAGATTTGCTTTCGTTGTTTAACTGTTTTCATTGGTTAAATTTCAATTCTTTTCCGACTGTGAACGTCAATGATATTTGACTGCTCAGCATGAAACTGCGATCGTTTAGGGCGGAGCTGTTCACGTGTGCACGAATCGGCAACTTAGGATCTCAATAACTCCATTTTTAGCTTTTTTCTTGCCGCGTAACCTTAGTGGTCCTTCAGCCGTTTGCAGATCATGCTTATTTTTATGATTTTTTCCACAATTTTTTCATCGAGGATGTACACATGGTTTTCGTTTCCGATTCAGTCTGACGCATGGACCAGGCGGCTGGCCGTGCTGGGTTGGCAGCCTCACTGGAGAAGGGGATTTCGATTCGCATGGGGTCACTTATCAGACTAAAATTATTACGCGAACTCTACTTAGATGTACAATCTCGGTCTTTCGATTGTCTGTATAGTTGCTGATTCGTTAAAGGCAGTGGTCGCGATCAAATATGCTTGTCGTCTTTTTATCTCCAAATCCTTTCCTGGGTCTCGAGTAGTAGGACCTATAAGAAAAAATCGCGAAAAAACCACTGTTTTGGGCCGAATTTGAAACCTGAACTTTCTTGTCTTTTGATGGTGGACGAGCCCTCTCCACATCATCGGCATCGATGACCTCTTATATCAAGAACATCAGCTAGCTTGAAATTGAATCTCAATCAATGAACCTTCGAATTTATGTACACATCTAGTCAAAAACATTGACTGAAGTGATGCTTTCATTATTCAACTGTTTTTATTCGTTAAATTTGCATTTATTCCGTCCTCTGAATGTCGATGGTTTTTGACTGCTCGGCATGAGACTGCGATCTGTTTCGTCATCGCTGTGCACGTGTGCACGAACTAGCTTCTTTGGGCCCTAGAAACTCTATTTGTATACCGTTTTTCACCGCGCTACCTTCATAGTTTTTCAGCTGTTTTTTATCTAAGCGGATTTTTGTAGTTTTTTCGGTAACCTTTTTCATCGTGACCACTGCCTTTAATATATGCGTTGATGAAAAAAGCGTTTTGCTCTGAATTATGGAAAAATAGCTTACAGTCCGACTTCGAGGTTTCAAGGTCAAAATCTACACTGATGTCCGAACATGCCGGTGGTATCCCATGCGGTAGCGTGGCGATCGCCCTATGATGTAATCGTTCGCTCATAGAAATTGCTGCGACAGAAGCGGGGAGGAGGGGCTACACTTCGTAGCGCTTCATCGTCATTCTCGTGGACTGATAGCTCGTTTTTATCATCTTGTTTCAGTCTTCTGTCGATTTCTTCTCGATGCGTTTGTTTATGTCCTTTTTGAAACGCTCTATGAAATAAACTTTCCCCAATCATTCCAAATTAACCACCACATTTTATTTCCTTGTCCTTAAAAGATCTCCAATATGCGGCCTTATGAAGTTCTCGTAAACTAAAAATCGCTTTTGGTACCCCGAATTGTTAACAAGCAACAGCCCACGCTCTACAGTGCCTTTCAATATCCTGGACCGCCAATATTATTACCGTTGCTGACCTCTTTACATCCTTCCCGGAACTTTTGTTGTTTTCGACATCTTTTACCAACAATTAATCGTCATGGGATATTCAAAACAAGTCCCTAGACCGAACAGTCGCCCGTGTTGTCCTTCTGGAACAAGCGGTAGGTTATCTGAAAGTCGAAAACTACGTGCAACAGAACTTCTGAGTTTGCAGTGAAACGGCTTAGACACACGCCAGGTCCGACCCCAGCTTGAACTGGTGAGGATCGCAGATTTATCTCGGGTCGGACCCTTTAGCATTGTCCTTCCACGTACTCCCAAAAGAGAAGGTGTAGGGGGAGAATAAATTTTACTTACCCCCGCATTGTATTAGTCGTAAGAGGTGAAGGGATAGGAAGGAAAGGGGTTCGACTCGAGATAAATCTGCGGTCTGACCCGTTGAGATTTTGCCTTTTTTTAAACCATTTTCACCTTTTCGGTGTATCTTTACTATATATGAATCTAGAATAAATTAGTGAATGCTCTCGGAACTGAAACACACGCTGGCATTACAAACCACAAGACTTGCCATCTGTGTTAGAAGTACTGTTCGATGCGGGTGATGCGACCCCCCCCCCAAAAAAAATGTATGATACGTGCTCATAAGATGGACACGGCAATTTGTTTGGATGACTCCAATACCAATCATAATTTACATAGTTTCCGAATGAGTGATTGGATTCTTCCGCTCGGACTCTTTCAGTCGCCCCTGAAATCGCGCTTTAGTGCTGTTTTTGGTTTCTAAAAAGTGAGAAACCCTAGTTTCGCTACTTTTGAATCTCAGTAGGGAATCTTGCTACCCATTTATCGGCTTTTGAAAATCTCTTAGTGGCTCGTGGTCAATTCGGACACGCTCTTTCCGATTCTGCCATAGGATTTTACTACGGATCGCAGGTTAACAAGTTATTGCTCTTTGAAGTTATTTTCTTGTAATCAGCAATTTCGTAATCATGTTGAGGGTTATTTCACAAATTCATGCAATTTTAGTAGGTACATTTATGTTGATCACACCATCTCCAGCAAGAAACGACTGTAAGGTGGAGGTCTGTGCTAATGGCGATGAGTCATTTCCTCGAAGTCTTCACGCTGTTTCGCCCGACGCCGGTGTCAACGAGTGGAGTACCAGGTAGAGGGCGGCGGTTATAGGCATGAGGTCAGTGGTTCGATTCCCGTCACTGCCGAAATGCGTGCATACTCTTGCAAAAATATATAACAAACTTTTTCTATGACTGGGTTTTCACAAAGATTGATTTGCTTCATTTTTGCACCGTTCTTCACAAATGGTCAGAACATTCAAAAATGAAGTACTTTTCAAGGTTTTTTCTATTGTGTCAAGCTATACTCAAGGCTGTTCTATTAGCAATACTTCAACTCTAGAGTCATCAATTGACATATGTATTTCTGAGAATCTATCGCAAGTTTACCGCATGTTTCGTGCTCCTCGGTTCGTCAAGTTTCTAAAGTACTCGTGGCACAGAGCTGAATACTATACATTCCATCCGACGAAGTCGGTTTCGGATATCCGTGTCGGATAATCCGATCGGATAATTATCCGAAATCCGATCCGACGTCAAAATGGCAATTTCGGATTGATCCGAAATCCGGTCAGACGAAAAAACACCATATCCGAAATATCCGATATCCGGAAATGTGAAAATCGAAGGATCCGATCAGAAAACCGGATAATCGGATAGAAAAACGGTTGAAAACGGATAATCGATCGGATCGAAATCGGATGAAGATCGGATAATTTCGGATGAAAATCAGATAATTTCGGTTGAAAATCGGTGAAGTTCGAATGAAAATCGGATAATTTCGAATAAAACCGTATAGATTTGCGTTCGATTTGTGTTTGAGTCATGATACCTCACAGAACTGAGGCCCGAACAGGAGAGATGCACCCACCTTTGGCATCCGAAGCACAGGACACTTGTTTTATGCCAGGTAACATCCTTGCTGCAGGTGGCACATGGATACTTCTGCGCTGGACCTGGGTTCCTCTCGACGCTGGCGCTTTGTAGTAATATCCTCAGGAGAGCTGCGGCCGACCAGCTTCTCTCCCATGACAAAAACCCTCTTCTCGGAGGGGTTGACGTCGGTTTACACGGAGGCGATCTTCTTTCCTCCACACTGCCACGGCACGAACCTACGACATCTCGGCAGCATTCAGCAATCGCGCCCTGGATGTAATTCCTGACCCAATGCCCACTGTTTCTGCCTTGTCCGAAATTCGAAATCAATCTGCGTCGACGTGCACGACGCAGACGCAAATGACGATGATGTGCGCCTGTGATTTACGCGCACACATGTATTTTGACGCATTGTCGGCTCCAAAATTGAAATTTTGAAATCCAGAAGATTCTCTCGTACACTAATCTTCTTCTCAGCCATTAGAAAACATCGCATCAGAGGCGCAGAAAGTTGGCAACCTCACACGGCTTGTACCATAAATCTTGAGCAGACAGGGTTGTAGGTCTGAACGTACTTAAAATTAGATGCAATGAATCATGTCCAACACGTTGACAATCAGGACATTCATGGAGGACTGACTGGTCAATTCTCTGTGCGTAGGCCTTGACGTAGGTAGAATGACCGCATCGAAGACCTGCTAGGATGGTTCGAGTACGCCTGGGCGGGGCAGCTTCACTATCATCGACTCAGAGGCACACCGCCATATATGGGATTGAGCTGCGCAGCAGACAACTATTCTGTCATGAAACGTGTATGCTCAGCCATCTGTAGTCCTCTACGCGAGTGCGCGGAGGTTCCGAAACATGCAGTACCATGGCTCCTTACGTTTTACGCAGAACTTCCTTTGTGCTGCCCCAGGCGGTGCCAGCAAGGGCACGCAGAATGTGTTTGCGTGATTTGGCTGCAGCAGCAAGTATACGTACGTGTGTTCTCGTGGGAACGTAGAGGGGGATCCAGGAAGGATGCTTCACACCTGTTCTTTAATTTGTCAAAATCCCAGTCTTCCATTCAGTGGCGGAGAACCGGAGCGTGTCATCCTTCGTCACGATTCCATGAGCACTCGTATCCGCCGCTATCGTATGTAGTCGTATATCTGTCAAATAAGCCCACTTAGAAAAACAACTCTGTGTAGAATATCAAACCTCTGGGTCACTTACTATTCTTATTTTGAAATGGGAAGGAAACTCTGGGTGTTGTGAAGTTAACCGCTTTTTTCCGGACGCCAACATTGAAAAACAGCCGAAATAATTCCTGGAGCTTGTCTCAAACTTTTCTATGTTTCGTGCTGTGTACGGCCAGAGCATTTTGATTACGCCTCATTTTGGTTACCTCGAAAGGTTTCTGGTTTCCACTGTTGGAATTCCTGCGCGAGCAGCGGCGTGCCGCGGCCGACTCCGTTGCGAGGAATGCAGCCCCAAATATTTAATTGCCCAGGATTCGCTGCGCCACATTACTTTCCAAACGTCAGACCTCGAAATTTTCTCTGTACCAACATGTAGGCGTTGAGAAGTATAGGCGCAGTGAGGTCAAATCCGATTATGATGAAGCTGACTTGGATAGTGACGATCTACTTTCGGAGAGGAAGATGTATTGGAACACGACACCGAAATAGTCGACTGAACGCGTGTGTTCAAATGCGATTAAAGCTGTACGATTAAAGCAACCATATCAGTCCACGATCTCCAAATATGTCTTGTTTTATGGTAACTACATACGATAGTTTGCTGTAATTTTTCCCAAACTGGGGTGGAATTCACAAAACGCTTACCACGCTTCAACCATGGCTAGCGTAGCGATGGCTATCGATTTGCACAGGATTTGCACATCGTGTGCAAATCGAATGGCCTCAAACGGGTGATTTGTTTGTTTCTACGAATAATATAGGGAGATTACAATTGGTTCTAGAATTGTATTTGCTTGAATACACGGATATGACTCATCGGTTCTACTGAAAATTTTTCTTATCCGTTTTTTCATCCGAATTATCCGGTGGATCCGATTTCATCCGGTCGGATATCCGATAACCGATCCGGTCGAAAATTCTCGTTTCGGATAAGATCCGTTATCCGAAATTCTCGTTTGGGCCGGTATCCGTTTCATCCGATGAGTCGAGTCGATTTTGCGAAATCGGTAATATCCGAAAATCCGATCCGACGCGATTTTGGCCATCGGATGGAATGTATACTGGATACGTTGACCACCATCCCGGATCCTTTATCAGTCCGGCAGATTACCTTTTTGAGCTTTTGAGCTTAAGACTGTCGACTGTTGTGGAAAGGATTGCCAGGAACCAGCATGAATCCACTGTGCAGTGGGTCAATCTCTAATATGTTCCGTTCACTTTTTTTAAATGTACCATCAGTGCTGAATTATCTTGAAATTTGCATTTTGGTGCCACATGAAGGTTATCACTGCAGCTGTCTCGAGCAGTTTTCGTTGAATCGGGGTTTGTATCAAGATGAAGGAGTTTTCTTTTAGACCGGCTTTCGAACGACGTCGCATTGGCTTGTTTACGCAAAAAAAAAAATTCGACTTTTTTCATGGGGTACCCCACATGCAATTTTGGTGATCGGGGACGAAGTTTTTTTTTCGTATTTTGGGCTGAAAATGTTTTCAGTGTCTTCCGTAACAAGAAAAAATAGCCCTGTAAAATGTTTCGACCTTTTTAGAAGGTTTTATGAATGTTTGAAAATTCCACAATTCAGCAAGCATTATCAACCCGCCAAGCCCCGCCCATTTTTGTTATGGGGACCGCAGCGCTCGGATTCTGTAAGCTTGGGTAACATTTCTGTTCTTGTTTTTGTTGTTCTGCTGTTCAAATCACGGAGCACTCGCTCGATACACGAGATTTTGAAAAATCGGTGAAATACAACGTTGTGTCTTTAACCAGTAATAACTTGTTAACTTGAGTTCCGTAGCAAAATCCAGGGACAGATTCGGAAAGAGCGTATCCGAGTTGACCAAGAAACATTCACAGTCTCTCAAAAGCCCATACATGGCTAGCGAGGTTCCCTAGTCAGTACTCCAAAAGTACATTTGACTGCTGCGGTTTTCGTTTTGTGAAACGAGGAATTCCGCTCATCCCTGAATGGGATTTCTCAGGACTCACGACGTTCTTTCCTTGTTTCCATCATTCAATAACAATCGAAAAGTGGCTTCTAGGGCAACTTTTTCTTCTGGTCCTTGGCTGCGAACGATGACGACTTCTTCGGGCTTGTTTCTTCCCGATCCCACTGCGATGGTGAATGCTACGATACTGTCTACACATCAAAGATGCTTCTCGTAGCCGAGCAAGCTTCAATATATCTTTTGCACTAATTTTTAAATGCATTTTTTTCACCGCCTTTCGTAGATTTGCATATTATACAGGATCGATATTCTCTGGTCCCGAGCCAGATTTACTCTGTTCCCTTGCGCGCTTGTGCGGGGCGAGGGTAGAGACAGTGAGAAGTTGTGGTGAGAAGGAGACGCAGCGTACGCACGCAGACTCACGCGACGAACGGAAATAAATCACACTCGGAAACAGAGGATAGCTACTTGGCTGTTTGGAAGTTTCTGCAGTATGCCAAGAACATTTCCCTTAAATCTTTCGCCACAAAATGAACACTTGACGATATTCATGGAACGTTATCGATTAATCTTCCTTGCTCACTACTCCTTTCTCCATGAGGCGTGAAAGTTGGATAGTTCTCTTGATTCGATGTGCTTTTGCCCCCCCCCCCAGGGAAGGGTATTGTCCATACGATATGATTTGTAGAAAGTGACACGATGATTTTGTTTTCTTCTCAAGATCACTTTGCGAAATCACCCTGTATGTCGTTTGACACATCTTTCGAACTATCGCAGTTAGGTTTGTAAGTTGTGTGTGGCAACCGTGAACGTGTGTAGATGTTATCGTGGGAGCAGCAGACCTAAACTTTTACATAGTGCTGAACTATTCTACATACTTCAAATACAGAAAACAGAAGTCTCTCTAGCGAGGTTGCAGATTTTCGCTGAATGAGCTACACTCGGCGCGGATCGCGCTGATAGTTTGCATTCCTTATTGTGTGTTGGCGCAAACTCGGTGCACGCATGTTATAACATACTGGGTGCTTTTAAAATATGGTGAGAAATTTTTCCTGATCTTTGCTCGCCTACTATGATTACCTTGTATAGCCTGTCCTTCACATCGAACCCCTCTCTCAAAATGCACAACATTTCGTAGCGCAAAATGATTTTTGAAACGAATGGTAATCGAAAGCCTGAAGGGTCCCCGATTTTCCACAGTAGAACTCAGAGCTAAGTCGGCTTCGCTACTCCTACCCGCATGTCATAGGGGAAAACTGATTGAATAACGTATTTTTTTGAGCAGGGAGGGTCTACTCAAAAACGCATCACAGCTGAATTCCTTGGACCCGCTATTGAAAGAACGGGAGAGCAAGATGCCGAAATTCAACTTTGGGTCACGACGGTGTTCAAAATAGCTGCATTCGTCCCACTTTCTGCGCTTCCCAAACATCGTCAAGGCGTCAAACTTGGAACATGTATGCCCCCAAAGATATCCTTTTGATTTGTACCCATTTCACCAACCCTTGTCAAGAATCGATAAATTCGATCAATTATCGGTTATCTTGAAATCAATGAAAAGTACAGAATTCGATGAGGGACCGCACTTGACCAAGAAGTTTCTTCAGAGCAGTCAAAAAATAACGAACGTGTGGGCACTAGAGTGTTGCCCGATTATTCGTTCATTCGAATAATATTCGAATATTTGAATATTCGAATAATTCGAATATTCGAAGAAGTGGATTATTCGGGTTATTCGAATAATCGAATATTCAAAGAAGTGGAATATTCGTTTATTCGAATATTCGAATATTCAAGGAAGTGAAATATTCGGTTTATTTGAATATTAGTCACGAATAGCTTGAATATTCGACAAGATCGCACTCCATTTTGCCCTGATTTTACATTTCAAACATCATAGCGTAATTACTCCCAATTTTTCACAATTCTTTAGTACCTCATAAATATATAGTTATAGCAAGTATTTACAATACATTAAATCGCTCGTAGGATTTTGTCGAAACACTAAAAATGCCTATTTAACCTTCAGTTATAGAGAAAAGAAATATTGGTTCCTAACAAAGCGCATTTATGCATTAATTTTTTGAAATTGACATGCTTGCTTTCAGGTCTGACGGAGGTGTTAAGCACCGAAAGCTAACCGACAATTTTTGCAGTCGTTCTGATTTTTGGAGTCTCATTTTGAATAATTTTGCAATAAACCTTTTATAGAAAAAAGTTTAAATCTCGAGCGACGCATAAGTATAGCAACACTTGAGCAAAATGCCAATTTCTCACGATGATGGCTAGAGTGAGTCATTTTCATGTGTATTTTCATCAAACTGGTTCGAGGTGATGCTATTTGTCTGCTTTCCCGGTGGACTTCACCTAAATTCTGACGGAAAAGCCTAAGTTCTCTCCTTCCATAATGCTGGACGTGGATTTCGATGGTTTCCAGCCACCTAGGACGACTAGCTGGATGTAGTCTCAAGTTCGCGCCACATCCTGAGCCACTCAACGTCTGTTGTCGCCCAGAATTCTCATGGAGCTGGAAAGCGAGTATTACACGGCGAGTTCCCAGGGACATGGTTTCGATCTCAACTACTAACTACGAAATGTCTCTGAGTTTTTTCTCATTGTTGCTGAGATTCCGGAGTAGGGCACGGCTAAGCAGCAGTAGGAAGTTCGCCATCGCATAAACCGCCCATAAGTCAACTGAACTCAACTCAGCTAAACCAAACTAGATCGAAGCAGACCACCTGTTTGGCGGCGATTTAGCGGCTATTTCGCGGCTATTACTCGGGAAAAATGCATTTTGCGTCTATTTCGCGGCTATTTCTCTGCCAAAACTCAGTACACGCTCGTAAACGTGGTTGAGATGACTACGAAAATATAATGTTATGGCTCAGAACACAACGCCTACTCATTCTGAAGCGTCGAAAACGACACAAAATAACGCTACAGAACTGAGAAGTTGGCACCGCCCCTGTATCTACCCGCCTTTTGTGTTTGCGTTCTCCTTCAAAACAGGGGTGCTGGGTAATTGTCACCATCGGTGTTATTTGTGGGTGGAACAATAGGTACAATACTTAAACCAAAAACGTCGCCGATGGTGGAAATTGACCAGCACCCCTGTTTAACAGGACGCAAATTCAGGGGGCGGTTAGATACAGGTGCGGGCCCGACTTCTCAGTCGTGTAGCGTCACTTTGGGTCGTTTTTGACGCTTCAGAATGCGTAGGCGTTGTGTTCTGAGTCATACCATTCAATTTCCGTAGTTAGTATCTCAACCACGTTCACCAGCGCGAATGCTGAATTTAAGTGACAAGAGTGCAGCCGGTTCAATTACCCAAGTATGCGGTACATCGGCCCCGCCCAGCATCTGGAAGCTCTGCACATCCGGGGGCGGCCTCAGTGGAGGTTGGGCGACCCAGCCGCGGCGCGTGGGTGTACTGACCACGCCGCGTGTCGTTGTGCCGACCGCGACGCGTGTTGATGCGCCGACCGCGATGCGTGTTGATGCGCCGACCGCGACGCGTGTTGATGCGCCGACCGTGACGCGTGTCGGTGCAAAGTAGCTCCTAAGCCAGATAAAAGTCTTGCAGGATGTGAACCGCTGCTAAATAGGCGGCTAAACGCGACACGTACAAATGTCAACAGCGTGAAAACAGGCGGACGTAGCTGGGCAACGGGCAGGTTTCAGGCTTACAATACGAGCGATTTGAGTTGTAAAGAGAGTGCAGATTATGAAATGACAACTTATCAACCTGTTGTCGATTCCCCAGTTTGCCTGAGTGGATTGGATGGGATAGCACGCAATAGAGTGTTGGACGAATATTCGTTTATTCGAATATCACTCGAATATTCGAATAATTCGAATATTCGAATAATCGAATAGAATATTCAAAGAAGTGGATTATTCGAGTTATTCGAATAATCGAATATTCAGAGAAGTGGAATATTCGGTTTATTCGAATAATCGAACATTCGAAGTAGCGGATTATTCGAATTATTCGTTTATTCGAATATTCAAAAAAAATATTCGTTCCAACACTCTAGTGGGCATCCTTTTGTACAGAGCCCACGTGTCGAATTCGACCACTTGCTCACGCTATCCTTTAGTGGAGGATCCGAGGACTTCGGCTAACAAGGGAGCTATACTATTAGTCATCCTGACCCTTTGGAATGAAATGTACTTTTCCAGAACCGCTTTTAGCGTAGAATCCGATTGTGGTCTTCGCGGCTGCCTTAAAGCACTCTGCAAAAAATTATAGGCGTTTTTCGCCAGGTTTCCGTGCGTATTGTACCTTTCCAAACGTGCATTAGTTTTCAAAAATTCCGGAAACGGACCTCATAATTGCGTTCAGCGCCCGAAACTCAGAAAAATGAAAACATATTACATGTAATATAAAAGGCCTGGATTAATATACATGTATTATAAACTGGCCAATGTATATTACTTGCAAATTATCTCGACCGATGTATGTTACATGTAATATATCGGTCCCTCGCTCGCAGGCCAAATGTCGCACGTAATATGTTTTTGATGGTGAAAACATAATACTTGTAACATAAGAGACGATTACAATATACTTGTAATATCCTCCAGCTTCTCCTATCTTGCAACCTTGGCATTTTCGTATAGTAGTTTTAACTGTTTTTCTGCCTTCGAAGTTAATAGGTTAATAGAGCCTTCGAGGTTCGAGGATAAAATCTGTCCACAATATTAACCTCGAAGGCAGAAAAACAGTTTAAAAATACTTGTAATACATCTCCGTCAATGTAAGTTACATGTGAATTATCTCTACTCAAGTAAATTACAGGTAGCATAAGTGTAACATAATTAAAATATCTCCAACGACTGAGGGCCCAAGCTGAACACCTTCTGCAAACCTGCACAGCGTACGAGCCGCCTCATATCTTAGCCATGAGCGCAGGCCCAATGCATTGACTTTCGACAGGGTGGTCACTCGCCCCGGACGAGTCATTGATCTCTCGCTCCTCATGATTCGTTCTAATTGTGGTGAGGATTAGAGGGAGCGACATGCGATATCTTTGAAGCAAGCTCAAACCCACTGCTTCTTGTATGGAGCTGTGGGATCCAAGCTCGCTGTTTCAGTCATAATGCAACGAACTATAAGCTTCTGGGACGTCCACGAGAGCTTAAAGCTTGCTGATTCGTATCTCAAGCAGCAACCTGGAACTTGCAGCTCCAACCCTTAAAGCATCGAGCTTCAACTTGCAGCTCTAATTAAGTTACATGAAATATAAGTGTATGTTACATGTAATATAAGTGTATGTTACATGTAATATAAGTGTAGGTTACATGCGATATAAAGGTAATATACTTGAATGTCTCAAGTATCTTACACTTTATATTACATGTAACATGTTTTCATTTTTCTGAGAACAGCGTTTTTGACTTCAGCTAATCGGAGAAATGCCAATAAATGTAGAGCTGTAGAGCTGTGTGTATGTGTAGAGCTCATTGAGAACAATGTAGAGCTCATTGAGAACAATTTTCTGCATTTAGTAGGAAACTACTTATTAGCCAAAATGACCACTTCGAATGATGTATACTTTTCTAGAACCATTTTCGGACGAAGAGTCCTTATATTCCCTTCGCAAATGCCTACAATTCCTCTGCAAAAAAAGTTATGTGCATTTTCCCTCAATTTCCGTACCTATTAAAACCCTCCAAAACGCGCAGTAATATTTCGAAAATCTGGAAACGGACTTCATAATCGTGTGCAGCGCCCAAAAGTCCCTGGGTGGTTTGGGTGAAAGCACATTTTCCGGACATTGCACAGAGTGGTAGCGTTTTCCACTTGTACTGATTTTCGGTTGGGCGCCTATTTGTACCAATTAGAGGGCTATGAAAGCGTTAAAAAAATGTCCAAGATTTGAGTTCCAATCCACCTAGGTGGGATGGAACGCTGATCACGAATCTGGAGTTTATTTGTCAATCTTCCGAAGTTTTCAACTTGATTCCTTGAAAGCGTCCCATGCGACGAAATTTTGATGTCAAAGCGCGACCTTGACGATTTCCAAAGTGCTACCATAGATTTGGCTTAAATCGTTTCTATGGGGTTATTTGGAGTGCTGAGTTCGAATTTGAGGTCCGTTCATTGATTTTAGGCAGATTGCGGTAGATTACGGTGGCTATACCGTAGTTTGGTCGAAGTCTCAGATTTAATTAAAATTTTGTATGCGAGGGGTATTCGGGGTGGTGAATTCGAGTTTAACGTCCATTTTTCAATTTTCGAGATGGCAAGGTAGATGTCGTCCCCCCCCCCCCCAAATGGCATGGTACCTACCGTAAATTACAGTAGAACGACCAGGGGACCCCAGATTCGTGTTCAGCACAATAGATTACTCTTACATAACGTCGGCATGGATCCCAAAGAGACTTTGCGTTCACTATTTATTTATTTATGCGCGAACGAAAAATCGCTTGAAGTCAAAAAAACACAAACATTGAAATAGAATTCTTATAGTGCTGCCAACAGGGCACGACTTGGAAAATTCGGTTTAGTGGGAGACTGCTAACGGAAGGGCACTCTCGTGTTGTGAAGTACCTGGATTTCATAAACTTCTCTACGCGCTCAACTCAGAAGTCGGGAACTCTTTTAGTGTAGACAATAACAAAACAACACATTTAGTGCTTCCAAAACACATGAGCCAACTGCCACAGAGCCATAAATAGCGCGACCCAGAACTTTTTTTTCCTTTCATCAGATGAGAAGCGCTGCCGCGCTCATCTTCCCTTTTCTCGGAAATTGCCATACGAGCAAACTTTTTTTCTTTTTCCGCTCACTTCTCTCATTTTTTGTCGGATAGAAGTAACGTGTGAGTTTACACAATGACAACTATTATGCATCATCATACTGAACACATGAGGAGACGAAGCTGCCATTACTTATCCTGATAGGTGGGAAATACGAGAAGCGATTCAGTCGAGATTTGCCAGCCTCTATGAGCTCGTCCAAGATCGAATCAAGGAATCTGGTTGGGTTGCATTGGATCGTCTTTCGACTCATCCAATCACTTGGACGTCCATCGGCAAGGCTTCGACGGCGAATCACCATCAAAGTCGAGATTCGATTCTCTTCTCTGATCGTTTCCCACTTGGGATAGTGTTGATTCGTGGTTTCGAAACCAATCTTGAGAATAGCTGCCATTTGGCTCGCATTCGTCCGGAATCGCGGCCAATGTGCTGCGAATTCGATCGCGGCGACATGTGCGATCTTAGCTCTTTCCTTCGCTACGCCAGCGCTACTCTCGACCTTGACACCTCACTCGTTTACAGACGCATTCCAGTAATTCCGCGAATTTCACCGCAACTACTCACTCATCTCCATAGAACTCCTCACCTCTTACTCACTGGAGACATCATAAATTGGCCATTCGACACTAGATGAGTCACTGTGATTCGTGTTGATATTCCTCCCATCTCATTCAGTGCCCGCCTCTGTATCTCATTCTCACACTGAAAAGGTTGACTAACATTCTGATCTCTTTCGTTCACTTGCTGCAGTCAAAAATCTATCGCGAAAGACCGTTTTATGATTGTGTGAATTTTCTGCGTATGATAAAACACTGAAATTGAATGCAAGCGTGAACACTTATTTCAAACACTTAGCTCCAGGCGAGATTGAACCAACATATTCCTTTTCCGGAGGAGCGCCTTATCGCATTGCACCACCGAAGCCCCAGCACCGCTATCACTCAACTGCTCGGTAAACCTTTACCAAAGCATCTTCGCCCCCTGGAAAGGGAATGTGCTGGTTCAATCTCGCCCGGAGCCAAGCGTTTTGCGATCAACTCAGCACCTTTGGGAAACATACCACAGCGTTCACTGCGACGTTAAACAGCAGTTACGGCAAAAAAAACAACCAAAAATCGTATTAGACTTGTTATAAAACCTTCGGCAAGCTTTCAATGGAAAAATACATATTAGTGTTTGTTTCAGCGAGAAAATTGAAAAAAATGGGATATCATTGAGGAGAAAAATTATAAGTCCTATTTCGTCTGACTCAGATAGGCCGCGAGATTGGTAGAGGCGGTTATAACGTTCTAAATAATCATTATGCCGTCTGACGGCATAATGATTATTTAGAACGTTATAACCACCTCTACCAATCTCGCGGCCTATCTTGAAAACCCAGTCAGGATTCGTCAAAAATTTTCTTCAATTTTTTTTATTCTGAATAACGCCTAAAACATTTAACTTTTCGTGATCGGCCCTGTCTCCAAATGTGTGATGCTCAAAAGATATCCTGAAACTTAGAGGCAGTGTTCACGATAAAAATCGTTTTTCTGTTTTCTCGCCTATCTTGAAAACGACTCCATGCTGATTCCAGTGATGTCTCTGAACTCGTTCAAGACCTTCCGGGAACGGAGTTATGGTCCCTAAAAATTGAGCTAAGGAAGCATGGTGGACGAGTTGTCCGAGGCTTGTAACTTCCGTCTTTTGCAGCCGATGTATGCCAGCCGACTTGAGTAAAGAGAGAAGTTGAGAATGAAGGGAAGGACGGGGCCATGATTGGAAATCATCGCTCATCTCACGATCTCGAGCATTAATTTGTTTACGTCGGTGGGCGTGTGTTGCGCTTTTGGGGTTTGCCTTGCGCTCGAAGTGGCAACTTCGGGCTCTTTTGGAGCTTTTCTTGGCTCGTTTTCATGCGTTCTTTCGACGTCAACGTCACAGTGTGCCCCTCCACTACCCACTCCTAGCGGAAACTGAAACACATTTTTCATCGTGAGCACTGCCTTTAATGAATTCGGTCGTCAGTGATAGGTTCTTGTTTGGAAAACCGGAAAAAAGATGCAACTAAAGTGACACTCAAATATCGTGTCCTCTAAATACTTGATTTGGCCCCGCATTCCACTGCTCTGCAAAATGTAGACTTCCCGAATGCGTACACTGACTTTTAAGCTGCTCGAAAAGTGTCTGTTTTTTGTTTTCCGATTCCGCTCATCTCTGGTTTTACACTATAAACCAGAGATGTGGGGAATTACGCGTTTCGCGTTCAGGAAGTTTAATTTTTTTGTCTTTTTGAAACCGTTCCGCATCCGACTTCAGAAACCCGTGAACAAATTAGTGCTGGAACCGTTTCGCGATTGTGTGGAGTTTCTCGGTGTGACAAAACACTCAAAATTTAATGCAAATGTAAACACAATTTAAAGAAGAAAGCGCGGGAACTTGTACCCCATTCCAGTAAATTCGGTGTAGTCCCGTTTTCCGTTTCGGACCATATGTGAAGTGGAGAACGGGTATGAGACTGTCCCAAATGAGCTTTAGTCGCCAAACCATACAGAAAATAACGAGAAAAAATTCAAAGAAAAAAGCTGTGGGACTTGTTCTCCAACCCAATAAATTCAATGTGGTCCCGTTTTCCGTTTATTGCACTTTTGATGTGGAAATTTTCTTTCAATTTCCAACCACTTAGCGCTGGAATCAAGCCACACATGGTGTCAGTGAGCTCCGGCAGAGGTATCGCCTTTTTTTAATATGACTCAATTTGTTTCCTGGAATGACCTCTAAACCCATGTAGAAAGGTCAATGTCGCCTGAATGGGTCATAGCGCTTCAAGATGCGTGTGTGCGATAAAAATCTAGCCCTGTTCCAAGGGTTACGCTGTCACACATCGCCTGTCTATGTATCTTTGCGACGCTAAAAAACAGAACAAATTGAAATGACCTCATGCATGCATGTCTATGTGTGGTTGCGTGACAAATTCTAGTCGGGAATATGAACACGCGCGCCTTGTCCGCGGAAACCGCCCGTCGAACATTTTGCGGCCAGAGACATGCTGACAGCGACATCGCGCACGCCGCGAACTGCTCGCTTCCAACAAGAATTTATGAAGCGACTATGTATTATTATTATTATTATTATTATTATTATTATTATTATTATTATTATTATTATTATTATTATTATTATTATTATTATTATTATTATTATTATTATTATTATTATTATTATTATTATTATTATTATTATTATTATTATTATTATTTTAATTAATTATTATTATTATTTATTGACGTGAAAACATTGTCACACGTTTAAATATAGGAATGAGGAGAAAACAAAGTAGAAAACAAATGATTACGAAAGAAACTGAACAATTACGTTGTTCCTGTAAGGATCATGAGTGGAGAATCAAGGTCTTAAATCTATGAGACGACATTAACAGCATTTCATCGTCTTGGCTTTCGAAGATTCCTGTACGTGAAAAAGTTTGACCTCGCCTGAGACTTTGCCACTGAAAGGTACAGTCGCAGCTGCCCTCGTCTACTTCTTGTCAAAGGGACTCCGAAAAACTCAAGGGATTTATAGAAAGTTTTCTGGTAAGGATTTCGAACATCATAAGAAGGTCGGGTCTTTTTCTTCTGATAAAAAAGATGGTAATCCCAGTTGATTCGATCTTACAGGACCGTTAGGAAGTTGAGAATAGCTGATATTGTAACACCTCATCATCAATTTTCGTGTAAAGTTGTTCTGTACGCTCTCTAAAAGATCTATGTCTTTCTCTTTGAAGGGATTCCAAACGGAAATACCACTTTCAACAATTGGTCCGACATATGTTTTATATGCAGTTAGTAACACCAGGGGATCCTTAGAACTTTGAAAAGATCGTACGTACGGTAATTGGCTCTATTAACCAAAGATGTGTAATGCGAATCGAAGTTTAATTTACTAGTTATGATAAAGCCTAAGTCCCGAACATTTGAAACGGTGTTTAGTGTGGTTCCTTTCAGCGCGTAAGTTGGGTGTGGTATTTGCATTCTCAGACGATAGCAGGCCCTGAGCCCACCCCGAATGCACCCGGAGCCGCGTCCATGTTGCGCTCAGGGTGACAAATTTGGCAATTTCCGGGCCACATATATTGCGATGCAGGCCACATACGTTGCGCTCCGGGTCCTACCGACGAAATTGATTCACGGAACGCCCAGAGCACCACTGTCGGCTGATGACATCATAGTACATTATCTAGCGTAGACGGTTGCGCCCCGGGCGCTTTCTATAAACCGATTTTAGCAACGCACCTGCAAAAATCGATACATCGACGTATTTCACACGCTTCGCTGATCAACTATCGCACCCATTTTAGCTAATCGAATTTTCAAGGAAGAATTCAGCGATTTCCACACATTCACCGAATTACCCCACCCTACAGAATTTGCTCAGATTAATGTGACCCTTAATTGTCCTTTTTCTAAGCTAGTGCTGATTATGAAATACCTAAGCATAAGACACTTTCCCCTGCTCAGAACTTTGATTCCGTCACAATTTCCCTCACAACTTCACTCATTAATCTTCTGATTTCCATTGTATGCGAATTCATCCTGGAATCAACCCGCTAAGCATTGGAAATCGATGCTTGAATTAGAGCGACCAGATAAGTATCCTCTGGATACGCAGCGCACGCGCGCAGACGCACTCGACGAATGGAAATACATTTCACTCAGAAACAGAGGATAAGCTGAATATCGTATTTTAAAACACTCAAAATGTGTATTTAATTCAAATAACCCTCCCGAATCAATTTTCTTCCGATTTAGGACTTTTTGATTTTTTGGAGTGGATAACTAAATGCAAGAATGAGGGCGATTCGTTTTTCTTGTTTTTTTTTCGAAATGATCAAATAAATTTAAAAAACTCCCTCCATTAATACTTGCAAAATGCGTTCGGAAGGTCATGTTAACGTTTAATTTTTTTTAAAGACAGTCTAAATATTGCACAAATATGAAGAATATAATGAATTTTAGGATGGTCGAATAATGAGCGCAAATGTAGCACAGTAAATCAATTACAAGCCCCACAAGAGAAACAGTGAGAATCCCATTCAAAAATCGCAGGAAGCCCAGATGCTCTTCCTTGTTTCAATCGATTCATCTAATTTCGAAATGCGCGCGTCAGTCAACGCATGTGGCCCGGGGAGCAACCTGAACGCGCTGCAGGTTGCAATCACAACCGAAACGCACCGCAAGTTTGAATATCAACTGCTCTGCGTTTTGGTCGCAGTGGGCGGAGCCGGTTGCGCTCCGGGCCTGCTACTGTCTGAGTTTAGGGTTCCAATAGCAAGACAACTCGACTTCTCAGCAGCGAGAGGAAGTTCCCATTTTTCTGACCATAAGTCGATTTGATCGACGGCTCTTTTTACCGCTAAGGAGTCTTCGGGGTTTTCGATTACCCTATAGATCTTAATGTCGTCTGCATACATCTGGCAGCTAACGCCAAATCATAAAACTTGTTCAGGTATTTTGAAGGTATACAAGATAAAAAAAATTGGGGATAGCACACCTCCCTGGGGCGCACAACTGTACGTTGAGAGAACATCTGAGTAGTCATTTTTAACCCTTACTTGATACGTTCTTCCTGAAAGGAAGTCACAAATCATGTATAGCCTTCTCAGCATTTCTAGTCTAGCCAACCTATTGAGTGCTCCTGGTCTTCGCGGTGTCCGGTGTGGCTAGACTAGAAATTTCGAACAAACCATATGTGGATTGTAGAACGGGTATGAGAGTGTTCCAAATGAGGGTCAATCGGGTGTAACTTAGTGAAAAACAACGGTTTGTGTTATTATGCGATTCATTGCATAAAGAAATTCCTGACAACTCAACATTTCAGGCATTTCCTACCGGAATCAGAGACGAGCTCATTTATTGACGAGTTCTGGCACTTATGCTTGACATTGTTCGCTATCCGGCGATTTTCGGTCCAGATTTGGTCATTTTATATACGAAATCGTGCGACTTTCTATATTCTGCCGCAGTTTTTCTGAATAACTCGCGAAGCAAATTCAAGGCAACATGCATCCGTCAAAATTCGGTTGCGTCCAGATAGCGACGCCAATGGACTCGTGGGACCTGCACTAAAATGCTAGCGCCAATGGAAGCGTAAAAAAGCCAGATTGACTGCACTTGAGCAATCATTTTGAAGGTGTTCGTAGTGTGGCAAAAACGGATTGAGCATAAACCCTTTTTTTGCTCAATATGTCAATACAAAATGATAAGAAAACTCTTTGACAGTAACACACAATCATCAACATGATAATCATTATGGAATCTAATCTGAAGTAGATCCATTTTTCATTATCTCTCACACGGGATGGTCGACCGTTTACTCATCTCGAGGTTCATACCTACGAGAACACGAGCTCATATGGATATTGTTACAAGGACGACTAAGTCATACGTAAATTATTGAATATTATACTTCCTTGTTACTTTTTGAAATTCCATCCTTAGAATTCTCCTTCTCGCGATTTTCTCTCGCATTCTTCAAATTTCCATTTGACTTTCCTATCTAACATATTTTATCTATAGATGTTGGAAATCACTTTGAGATTAGATTAGTTGAAGATTTACTTCTTTGAAACTATACTGATTTCATTTGTATTTGCCTTCACACTGAGTTAGACATGAAGTTACGG
This sequence comes from Aplectana chamaeleonis, assembly GCA_029168955.1. Lineage (NCBI taxonomy): Eukaryota > Metazoa > Nematoda > Chromadorea > Rhabditida > Cosmocercidae > Aplectana > Aplectana chamaeleonis. Next base: position 96,171 of record JAPDOI010001312.1, read on the forward strand.
AAACAACATTCAATATTTTAATTACGTATTTCTACATCAAACTACTTAGTTTGCATCAAACCAGTTACATGACACATTTCAGTGCAATACTAGCCGAAAAAAAAACTAGTGAAATAGTCTTCTTCTTTACTGAAGAGACCCGGGAAGACTGTTCCAATAAAGCTCGTCTGAAGAAAGGGTCGAAACGAACTTTATTGACCTTTTTGCAGTGAGATTCCAATAAAATTTAGCAGTTTCGAAGAAGAAAAAAGGTAATACAGCTAGTTTCATAATGGTTTGAGTACGATTGTTTTGCCTTATTTTTGACGCTTCCAATTGCGTAAGCCTTCTAGTATGCGCCGCAGGGTTCTATCAGCGCCGCTGTCTCAATAATGTTTGCGATCGCCTTTGAATTCCGGAAATCAAAGGGCGCTAGACTGTTTTCAACATAGTTGTACAGCGCCACATACTTTGATGGAAGCTGAATTTCTCTTCTCACCTGTGAACTCATCTGTAACCTTTCTCTTATTAATATAACCTCAATCATCACCGAAATCTGGTCAGTTAGCGTAGTTTCATATTTAGGACAGTAAACCAAGCCTTTACAGGAGAGCGATTGGACAACAACTGTTTTTAGTTAGGCAACGGCTTGTTATAAGGGCCTATACCTGAATCATAATTAATTTTCACACCAAAAAAAATACTGTAAGGAGTAATTAAAAAAGGGCCGCATGCGTTCTGGCCAAAACTTAAGAGCGGTATTGCACATTCCTCGTATGAGGTACATATACGCATGGAGCTTCAATTAGTTGCCGTTATTTTGTGTAATATCACTATTATTTCATACAATTTGCACTCATCGTACAGTCTCAACAAATAGAACACTCTTTTAAAGTGATGAAAATGAAAAACGAATATTCCATCATCAACCTTCTACATTATTAGCTTTTTTCTGTTATCCATGGTTTAGCTGTTTTCGCAATTTTTTTCGCAGTTTTTCTTCGGTGTGTTCCGTTCGAGTTCTATTTCTAAGTAAAATGTTTTCCTGCGATCACAACTCTGTAGCCCGCTATTCTAACATAAGGCCGGTGTAAGGCTAAGCACTAGAAGTGTCCCTAGATTTCATTCTCGGTAGCGTTGATCGAAAACTGATCTTAAAGGCACAGTACACCCTCAGATATGAGTTTTGAGATTTTCGTGTAATTGTGTAGAAGACCCCCTCTGTATAACACATGCCAAATGCAAGATCTCAATTCCTCCAAATAAGCGATATACAAGCGACCACCACGGGCCCAGCCCCCTCCAGCCATCACCACAGGCCCGGCCCCTTCCTGATTTCCGATCTCAATAGCGGCTTCATGGACGAATGATTTTCAACCAAGTCGTCGTTCTTCACTCCCTTTCCGATCTGTCTCCTCATCCTGTTTTGCTCTCGTGCCGCGATTGCGAATCAAGAGAAATACGAGCCTGAGACAACTCGTCCACCAGATTTTTGCCCTCAAAATACTGGCATTTTCGAGGACCCATATCTCCGTTCGTTGGGGGTCTTGGAAGATTTTAGAAACACTATTGTGGTCGGAGTGTTACCCACTCCAAGATAGGGATAAATCCTAAAAAATAATTTTCTGGATGTCCTGTGCCTTTAAAGGCAGTGTTCACGATAAGAATCGTTTTTCTGCTTCTCCGCCTATCTTGTCTCGATGTCTCTGGAATCGTACAAGACCTTCTGGGAACGGAGTTATATTCCCTCAAAAATTGAGCTAGGGAAGCATGGTGGACGAGATGTCCGAAGCTTGTAACTTCCGTATTTTGCAGCCGATGTATGCGAGCTAACCTGAGTGAAGAGAGAAGTTGAGAATGAAGGGAAGAACGGGGCTATTGATCGAAAACCATAGCTCATCTCACAATCTCGAGCATTCATTTGTTCACTACGGTGGGCGTGGAAAGCGCATCTGAGGTGTGACGAGCTGACGGGTGTCCAACTTTAGGGCCGTAGGGGACCGTTCCGAGCTCATTTTTCTCAGTTTTTTCAACGTTAGGACTGCGCTAGGCCCCGCAGCTGCCGATCTCCACAAAAAAATCAGACAGGGTTTTTATCGTGGACACTGCCTTTAAAGGCAGTGGTCGCGATCAAATGTGCTTGTCTTCTTTTCCTCTCTAAACCCTTTTCTAGATTTCGAGAAGTAGGACCAATGAGAAAAATTGCGGAAAAACCGCTGTTTTGGGCCAAATTTGAAGGATGAACTTTCTTGTCTTTTGGTGGTGGAAGAAACCTTTCCACATCATCGGCATCGATGATCCCTAATATAAAGAACATCAGCTGGCTTGAAGTTGAATTTCAATCAATGAACATTATCCTTCGGACTCATCTAGTCAAAAACATTGACTGAAGTGCTTGCTTTTATTGTTCAACTGTTTTATTAAGTAAATTTGCATTTATTTCTTCCTTTGAATGTCGGCGATTTTTGACTGCTCGGCATGAGACTGCGATCTTTTTGGGAGGCGCTGTGCACGTGTGCACGAACTGGCGTCTTTTTGCCCTAGAACCTCTAATTCTAGCTCGTTTTTCACTGCACTTCCTTAATAGTTTTCCAGCTTTTTTCTATCTAAGCTGATTTTTGTAGTTTTTTTTATGGTAACGTTTTTGATTGTGACCACTGCCTTTAACTACGCCCGGCCTAAAATGGGTGACAAAGCTGTCCCTCTGCAATTCTAGACTTGAAGGGCCACAGTAAGATTCGTAAAACCTGAGGACGGATAAATATGTACTTCTATTTTCGGCACGGTTATTTGAATTCTAATGAATAGCAGTTTGCTTTTCCGACTGAAATTTTCTTCTCAATTCCTCTGTATTATCGATGCCCTTCATAATCCGGAATCGCTTTCGTTGTAACGTGTTTGAGAAAAGAAGAGAAATACCAATATGAATATTCTCGGGAGAGTTGAGGCAGTGGAGGTTATCGTCTTTTGAGCTGCCTAGAGCGATCAGAAAGATCACACTTATTGAACTGTTGACGGGAATCTCTTCCAGAAGCGGGCCACATGCGTGACCTATCGTTCTCGGAGCCGAATTCAAGTCCGCAATTGCCGACTACGGCTGTTGCATCATGCGACACGTGATAATTGTGCTGGGGACAGGTGAATCGTGCCGGGACCAAGTGGTCCCAGCACGATTATCAACATGAGGCAATGGCCGTAGTCCGCAAATGCGGACCGGAATTTTGCCTCGAAAACGACAGTACAATCCTTTGTGGAACGACGTCCATCATTGGTGGAGCTGGATTTCTTTTTGTGTTGATCGTTTCGCTCCATGAACTATCTGATCCTACCGAAGCTAGCGAATTCTGCCTTTGACATACCTGTTATAGTTTACAGCAATGTTAGTAGGACCTGGTGAGGTTGCGGACTCGTGCTTAAACTACGGTAGAATCTGGCACTTTGCCAGATTTCGTCATCGATCGGCGCCAACCGTCGTCTCTCTGCGCACGAGAATATCAGCTGTGGCGCTGATCGATGACGAAATCTGGCAAAGTGCCAGACTCTACCGTAGTTTTAGTGCGAGTCCGCAACCGCACCATGTCCTTTTAACATTGCGGTCAACTGTACACTCAACGACAAAAAAAACTATATTTGAATGACTAACCCCCAATCAGTTCGCAAGTCTGGCAAAGTATGTACTTGAATGAACGTCTTGAAATGTCACCGAAATTTGTGCCATGCAAGCAACCTGAACAAGAGTCTGATGATTTGCGGTAACTATTCTGAAATTGCGAATATATTCAAAAAATATCTCACGCTGTTTGTCCACTCTCAGAGGCCACATACAAATCGTGCAGCTCGCAGTTATATTGGTCTTGTGACAGAGGTATGCATGTTTCGCATAGAGGGTGTACATCTAATATCCAGCCCTCTCTTTCTGGTGTTCCACTATTAGAGGCGTTCTCCCTAGAGAGGAAATAGGGTAGATTATATTAATGCGTTGCTTCTGAGAGCGTTTTAGGTACGCTTTTCAGATCAGACTTGGAAGTTCTCCTACTTGAATTTTTTTCTAAGGGTTATTGCGGTGCTGATCGCGTTTAGGTACCTTTGTCGAATTTCAAATTTCTGCAGCATTATTTGTTCAAAGCTTCTTACCGAGGAAAATTTTTGGGAGCTTTCGACGATTCCCCCGACACGCAAGAATTAACTTGGCTCAAACTTTTCCTGAAGGGGTTTTTGGAGTGCCCAACGCGGATTCAAGGCCTCATCATCATTCTTCAATAGATTGCGGTGGACTTTTGTGGGTGGGCAGTAATTTCCTCAAAGTCTCAGATTCGGCTCAAAGCTTTTCTGTGAGGTTTATTTACGGTGGTGAACGTCTTTGTTGTTTTTTTTTCCCGATTTTCGAAAGTTAGGAAATGGCATTATACTCACAGTAACCCAAAATGAATCTCAATATATCGAGAAACGGACCCGGATTCATGATCAGTGTCCTTGTTAGACTACGAATAGAAGTTTCGAGCCAATACAAAAAGGCGATCCTCGAGAAACTGAAGGCTTTGGTGCCTTGCTTTTCCGCAAAGTTTCGGAAACGCTTACAACATCTTTAAGAGTTGTCGTAGGCAGTTCCAGTGGGAATATGAAAATTCTTTGTCGGAAAGAAAGTGTGCTAATAATTGTATGTACTTTGATTGGAACTGCCATTTGCACTTAATGTTCCTCCCTCTGCTTCGTGAAGAAGCTTCGAAGGCTTTCTAATCACACAGCCGAATGTGCAGCGCATACCAGCGATCTCTATCTTTTTCTCTATCACATCCTACTATCTACAGTAGCGGTCATAAATCTATTGACATCGGTTTTTTTTCCAAATACCTTTGCTCTAACTGGGGTTATCCCATCCATCTTCTAATATGATATTTTTGGTCATAATGCCGATATAATGAAGTATGTTGCAAAACTATAACGCGAATGTACATCGATGGGGAAGATTTTTTTGTAAATATTCAGAATCTGCGACTTTTTGTCTCTACTTGAACTCGTTCACTTTCTTCGTCGTTTTCGAAGTTCACTTGGTTATTTTTATAACGTACAGGGTTGGTAGTTCATTCAATAGTAGAAATTTGTCACATATGTAGTGATCAAAGATCTAAGATATGAGGTTCTGAAAGAGGTCTATCAAGAGTCGTTCCTGGAAAAGTGTCGGCGATCACAATACAGGCCGTTTAAAGAATTTCGAAAGTTAGCACTAGTCATATATTAGGACAGGAATCTTGAGAAGGACCTCTTGAGATAAGAACAATACCGGATGATATCATAGCACGCACATTGAGCGACATTCTGAGGCTCAATCCTCAAGACATTTGAATAAATCTCAAAGAATTTTATGAAACACGGGTGATTTTGTGGGTTTATATTCCTGGAGAATTCTTGAAGAAGTATCTCAGGTTTCACTCATTCACTGCCATGCGTCAACACACTGACTACGGACTCTTTCCACGCCGTCACATCAAATGGCTAAGATGGGAGCAAGGCATCAGAAAGCCAGGCTAGTGTGGACGGTGTAGCATCTTCACTTGACTCCACTTTGAGGGTAAAACTAGTTTTCTCAGCCGATTTTTGCGCTACAAACGAACGAGGCGTAGATTCAGCCGGGAAAACTACTTTTTTCCCATTGAAGTGGAGTGGAGTAAAGTAAAGATGCTCCGCCGTTCACACTAGCCTGGTTTTCTGATACTTTGCTCCCATCAAAAGCCATTTGATGTGACGACGTGCAAATAGTCCGGAGTCAGTGTGCTGACGCTGGGCAGTGAATCCTGAGATACTTCTTCAAGAATTCTCCAGGAATATAAACCCACAAAATCACCCGTGATTCATAAAATTCTTTGAGATTTATTCAGATGTCTTGAGGATTGAGCCTCAGAATGTCGCTCAATGTTCGTGCTATGATATCATCCGGTATTGTTCTTATCTCAAGAGGTCCTTCTCAAGATTCTTGTCCTAATATATGACTAGTGCTAACTTTCAAAATTCTTTAAACGGCCTGTATTGTGATCGCCAACACTTTTCCAGGAACGACTCCTGGGCCCGTAGCAAACCCTCCGCCGCCACCACATAAAGATGGCAGCCGACCTGAGGTACGTCGTGCCCAGATGCCACCTATTGTCGCCAACCCGGAGCGACCTTCTCCGACAGGAGAATTCTATTTGCAAAAATCAGCCATGTGATGGAGTCGAACCACGCACGTTGGTCGCATCGACAGCGCGCACAGTAACTGCACCGCGCGGTCACATTGTAGGCAGCATTCTTGGCAGTAGGAAGGGTGTGGGATGAACAAAACAATCAACAGGAATGCATCTATTCCATGCAAATCTTTCTCTTTAGGTCTGCAGTCCATCCTATTCTGCCAAGTTCATTACAAACTATGCACGCCTAATTCTGCTTACACGTTTTCAGCAGTTGCACAAGTACAAATTTTCGAATTCGCAAAAAATTCATAGTTTCTGTTTTTTTTTGGAAAAGTCCGGAGATTACTCGAGACTTGGTCAGAGTCATTTTCGACGTTGAAAAATATCCCCTCTTTCCCGTGTTATACTTACCTTTTTTGAAACTAAGCAGGTGATGCTCTAGCACCAAAAGTATACCTATTCTTACAGGACTTATGATTTTTCTTCCAAAAAGCATGTCTGTAACACGATCATGCTGCTATTCACTTAACGAACATAGACTTAAAATGGGGTTGAGAATAGAAGCAAATGTTGATGTTTTCGAATATTTCATGTTTTCGAGTGCAATGCCCTTTTTAGAGGCACAGAAACCGCTCAGAAATTATCGCGAGAATTTCGCCTTTACCCAACAACTTTGTTAATAACTCAGCTACCTTTAGAAACCCCTTGGTGTAGGCCTGTTTTTAATTGTTTCCAGGGCAAAAAAAAGTGGAAAGCAAATGTTTCGGTATTTATCGGAATTTCGCAGTTTTTTGGAATTTTTTTTTTCGAGACGATCGTTCGAATTTTCATCTGATAGGAGCTCATAATAAAAAATTTCTTGTGCTTGTTTTCTCTCCAGAATATCCATCATCAACTTTAAATCTGCTGCTGTGCTTGACCACTGCTGCCATTTCTCCTTTCCTTGCTGTTAAGGTTTTTTTATCCACCTTTTTTCATAAGCACTGCACGCACTGTGTCTTACGGTATGTTGGTATGTGTAAGTATTTTTTTTTGGGGAGGGGGAGAGTATAGATGTACAATTTCGAAAAAAATGTTGAACAAACGAAAGTCGGAATTTTTCGTTCGAAAGCTTTTCGAAGGAACGAATTTTGCAAAACTTTCGAAATTTCGGAGGTTGAACGAACGAAATTCGAAACTAATCGAAAGTTCGATTTTTTTTCGAAATTTCGTATTTTTTCGAAATTCGTAGAAAACTTCAAACTTTTTTCGAAATTTGTCGGGAATTTCAAACTTTTTTTCGAAATTTGTTCGAAGGTAATCCGAACGAACGAATTTTGGAAAAAATTTCGTTCGACGAATTTTCGAACGAACGAAAACGAACGAAAAAAAAATTAGAAAAATCTTTCGAAAAATTTTCGAAAATTCCGTTCGTGTACAACTATAGGGGAGAGGGAGGAGTTTATCGAATGCGCATTTCAAACAGCTTCTGTGCTGAAAAAAGAGGTTGTCGTAGAACAGCACCATTTCGATCGAAATGAACAGAGCCACATAGAGATATGTTTAACTGAAACACGATCTCGAACTCTTTATCGCGACGAATTTGTGAAACTATTTCTTAGTGGAGAACCAAGAAACCATTCAAAAAATTGTCACGCTCTCTGGAGAAAACACTTCGATTAATTCGATTTCAAATTATTTTCGTGAATTCGCGAAGGGAAAACACGAAATGGAACATACAGTATAGACACTTGGTAGGCACAGCCTCTTATGAAAAAAAAGAGTCAGCCTGAGGGTTTACAAACAGCAATAATAATGAGAAATCAGAGCGAAATCAGCGCCATCAAAAAATCAACAGCTGATGAGGAGCGATTGATTATGCCGTCTTGAAAGATGGCCAGCATCAATGCAGCAATAATCGGCACTCATTGAAGCGTTTTCCGTTTATGTAGGCTTCACAATGGTTTTTCCTCCAAAATCCATTACAGGTTAGCGGAGGCTATCAATCTAATGCCCAATTGATAGCCATTGCGGGGAATGTTTGCATGATCAGCACAAAACTCAGAATTTTACTCGAACCTCAACGGAGATGGTCAAACGTCGTCAGAAAGGTCAAAGGATCGTGTTCTCCTCCCCGCGCCGCCACCACCTCGGTCATGCACGACCCATGACTTGGCTCCCTCCCTACGCGTCTCTGCAAAATTCCCGCTATTTCCATTTTCCACTCGCAGCTCGTGGCTCTCTTTCAGACCTCAGGTCCATGGCTGCATGCTGAGGTGGGTGACATTCGGCTGCGAGCGAACTCACCACCTTAGCACGCACACGTGCATCAGGATAGGGTGGCCACCACCTATTTCGCTAGCGATGTGAGCCACCACCTCGCGCCGGGGAGGCAGCTATGAGCTCCCACCTTGAGGTGGGATTGCTACGGGCCCTGATAGACCTCTTTCAGAACCTCATATGTTAGATCTTTGATCACTACATATGTGACAAATTTCTACTACTGAATGAACTACCAACCCTGTACGTTATAAAAATAACCAAGTGAACTTCGAAAACGACGAAGAAAGTGAACGAGTTCAAGTAGAGACAAAAAGTCGCAGATTCTGAATATTTACAAAAAATCTTCCCCATCGATGTACATTCGCGACATACATACATAGTCCTGCAACATGAACATAATTCATGGTAACGGCATTACGACCGGAAATATCATGATAGAAGATGAAATTGATAGCCTCCGTTAGAGCAAAGATATTTGGAAAAAAATACGATGTCAATAGATTTATGACCGCTCCTGTATATTTGCCTTACTCTGTGTGAGTGTGTCTGTCAGTTAGTTAGTCACACAGTCAGTCAGTCAGCCAGTGTGCATATTTATTTATTTATTTATTAATTAAATTATTTCGTATGAGTATGAGAATTTAAGTGTATATGAGAATGAACGGAAATTCAGCAGTTCTTTTTTTCAACTAAAGGAATTCGGTTTGTTGTTGTTGTTGTTATGATGTGATGGCGTACATCGGTAACACGATATCATCAGTTTTTGATATAAAAGCTTGTTGAGGGGGACCATGAGAGGATGCATGTGCGGTGGAAGGCCCGGTGCGAGTTCGTCGGCGAAAGTGAAAAAAAAACATTTGTAGTGCGCCAAGCGCCGAAAGGAGAGTGGGGGACCCAACTTGGAGTGCCTTAAGCGCAACGAAAAGTGTGCGGGACTCCACTGGGACTGTGCCAAGCTTCAGAGAAAGTGTGTTGGACTAAACCGGGAGTGCGCTGAGCGCCTGCGAAAGTGTGTTGGGCCCAACTTGGAGTGCGCCGAGCGCCCGGGAAAGTGTGTGGGACTCAACAGGGAGTGAGTTGAGCACCCGGGAATGTGTGTGGTACTCAACTGGGAGGGCGCCGAGCGCCATGGAAACTGTGTTGGACCCCACTGGGAGTGCGCCCAGCGAGCGGGAAAGTGTGTGGGGCTCAACTGGGAGCGCGCCGCGCGCCGGAGAAAGTGTGTTGGGCCCAACTTGGAGTGCGCCGAGCGCCCGGGAAAGTGTGTGGGACTCTACTGGAAGTGCGCGGAGCGCCCGGGAAAGTGTGTGGGACCCTACTGGAAGTGCGCCGAGCGCCGGGATAATGTGCGGAACCCAACTGATTTTGCAATGATTTGTTTATTCTATGATTCACAATACAAGTACGCCGCGCAGCTGCGTGGGCGTGCATCTAGTTACATATATTTTGCAAACATCGTGTGTGCGTATTTGTGTGTGAAGGAATACCCGGAAATTCGGTTTTGTCTTCACTGATGAGGAAAAATATGTTTGTTTTTGTTGTCAAATGGTGATTCAAAACGGTGACACAATGTTAGTTTCGCATATGACTTACTTTGACTTAATCGGTTGGCTTTCGCCTGACGCGGTCATTCCGCATCTTCACCGAGGTGTGCCGTCCTAGTAGTCAGCCGTGTCCATTTTTCACGGTCTTCAGCCACAATTTGAACACATTCCATCCAGCTGTCACTATTCCATTTCCTGCGAAACGAAACATCGCGCCTGAACTGTCTTTCGATGCCGAGTGACTTTAAATCCTCTTTAACCACATCCGTCCAGAACTTTCGCCTACGCCCAGGTGGCCGTTTCCAGACAGGATTTGGAAGCATTTTTAAAGCGTGTTGTACGAGACGATCCGGCGTTCTTCTTAGTATATGCCCGAGCAGTCGAAGTCGACTTTCCATCGCTGCTTGAGATGGCGTTAGCAGATGCTGGCACCTCCCTCGTGTCAAGCGTTGATGTATTGCGTCGATTTCCTTGTAAAGGTCTTCGCTATGGCATACACGCGGCCAGAAATATCCAAGCAAACGCCTAAAAAGCTTCCTCTCCGTGCAATCCAACCTTTCCATCTGCGTTTTCGGTGCTGCCCACGTCTCCGATCCGTACATCATGATAGGGCGAATAGCGGATAGGTAGACGCGTAACTTGACTTCCTTAGCGATGGTGGTAGGCCACAAACACTTGGTTAGAGAATTAAATGCAGACGTAGCTTTCGCACATCGTTGTCGAATATCCGCTGCATAACTACCATCGTTCTTCAACAAACAGCCCAAATAACAGAAATCATCCACCAGTTCGATACGTTGTCCGTCCACACAAACTCCCGTTGAAGGCCTCTGAGAGACCCACATCTGCTTGCATTTGTCGGGACGAAGACGAAGTCCATAGGCTGCGGCATACTTCGAAACGAGGTTCACAATCCTTTGCAGTTTTGCGTTGTTTTCAGCGAATAACACAATGTCGTCGGCGTACTCCAGGTCGACAAGGGAGCGTCCTGATGGTGTTAGGATCACATCCGCAGGAAACTGTTCTGCAACTCTACGCATGATGTCATCAACGGCGAAGTTGAAAAGAAAAGGTCCTGCAACGGCTCCTTGCCTTACTCCTGTTTTCACCTCGAAAGCTGACGTAAATCCGACAGGTGTACGAACTGCTGCTGTTGTTCCTTTGTTCATGTCCTCGATTAACCGAACATACTTTTCCGGGACTCCATCTGCTCGCAGAGCATTGAGCAATCGATCACGATGAGGAGAGTCGAACGCGGCTTCAAAGTCCAAAAAGCAAGCTGTAATGGCTTCGAAAACCGCTGCCACGATTCAATTACTCTTCTCACGACGAACACTTGGTCGATGGTCGATCTTCCAGGTCGAAAACCGGCTTGCTCATCTCTGGTCGTTCCTTCACGATGTTTGATAAGTCGCTCGAGAATGATACGTTCTAAAACCTTGTACATGACACGAAGTAGAGAGATTCCTCTGTAGTTCTTAGGATCCGTGACGGATAGCTTCTTGTGAAGAGGTACGATGATCGCATGTCTCCACGAATCGGGTATCCTTTCGCTCATCCATATGGCACGGATGGTGTTGGTCATTTCACGAATCCCAGACGGAGGAAGAGCTTTCAGCATTTCAGCAGTGATGTTGTCATCTCCACCTGCCTTTCCATTCTTCATTTTCCGGACACAATCCAAAACTTCAGACTCAGTCGGCGGTTCCTCACTGACATCGTAATGTGCTTTCTGAACATGCGGGAGCTCAGGTACTGATGGCGCTGGACGATTCAGTAGTGAACTGAAGTAATCCTTCCATATTGGCAGCGTCGCATCACCAACTGCAACTCCATTGGTAGTGTTCAAGACAGGAGAACATCTTTTCATCTTGCCGCTATACTGTCGTAGCAAAGTGAAAGCTTTTTTTTGGGTTCTTCTCCTCCCAAGCCTTCTCGAACTCCTTAGCTCTACACGTCCACTCTCGTTCGCGGTCACTTTGAAGCAGCCGACGCAACTTCCTCCTCAGACGCTTCTCCTCCACGAAGTTTCCTGCAGTTCGGAGAGCACATACTCTGTTGTAAGTAGATGTTGTTTCTTCTGAGACGTAGGCGAACTTCTTCTTCAGGCTGTACAACCGGGAGTGCCTCTTTCTGAAGCGTCCTGGATGCACTTGACAAAAGAATCCGCGTCGCAAAGTTTCTTCTTAGTCCGTACTCCGATGTGAATAGAAACGCGTTGTCGGAAATTCCTTCTGCACTCTTCATCTCTGAGACTTGTCATGTCAATCCTCTGGAGAGGCTGAGCCCCTCGCTTCCTCTTATGAATCCTCGCAGTGAAGTTCAACAGAACAGGACGGTGATCCGAATCGAATGCGACATCCCACACAGCTCTAGATCTTCGAATGTCCGATACTGGAATATTCCTCGTCAGGACATAGTCAAGCTGTAGTTTCAAAGTTGTCATCTTCCGCTTCCGCTGCTCTTCTGGAGATAGCTGGGTTGGTCCCTGCCACGTAAGCTGATGGCGGCGATGATTCCTCTTGAATGTCGATGCAATAATCAGACCACTGCGTTCACAAAGTCGACAAGGCGGTAGCCATTGTCCGATGTTTGCTCCACTGGGTAGAACCATTTACCGAGTACTTCGGATTCCTGATCAAGTCCCATCTTCGCATTTGCGTCAATCCCCACGACAACAGCATGTTGACAAGGTATCCTGGCCAGCAACGTATTGAGTTCCTCATAAAACGCATCCTTCGAATTGTCTTCGGCGGTTTCAGTGGGCGCATGAGCACTCACTATCCACAGATTGAATCCTCTGTGATCCCGCAGTCGTACGAATGCATTCCGACACGACGTTGAGCCGAACTCCTTGACCATACCATTGAAATCCTTCCTTACAGCTATTGCACAGCCTCCCACTCTCCTATCGTCAGCGTTACCGCAGTAGATGGTGTACTCTCCGACGCTGATGACGGGTCTATCCTGAGGCGGGTTTCCTGCAAAGCAGCAAACGGTACATGGAAATAGCTAAGAAGTTTGGATAGCGCAGTTTTTTGGATATCACTCGACAGCGATCGACAGTTCAGGGTGGCGAAATTGTGGCTTGTGGCCAAAGACTCCATGACTCCCTAGGTACGGATCCTAAGGTGTTATGGACCAGAGGCCTTAGTGTGCCGGACGGCGACACCTTTATGCAATGTGCGGGATACTTTCGCGATATAGTTGTGCACGCTATATCGCTCGAACGTTCCCTGTGTACACTCAAACGTCTGCTGGGTTCAGTAGAAGCAGGGGCACCAACGAGCAGGTACCAACAGACTTGTATACACACCCCGTTTCGCATATAAGATCTATAAATGCGGAGCAGAGGAGCAGTGGCAAGTGTTTTTGCGGCGGTGGATACTCAGGTTGGACTCCCTTTTCTGCTAAGATAAAAACAAGGGTTTGCGGTAGGGCAGCAGAATGGCCGACAAATGGGAAATTAGATAGTCCGAAACAGTTAGATGAGAGTGAGCCGATTGGGAAGTCGAGCTGCATAAAAACGTCGGAGACTGGTACATTTGCATTTTAGAAATAAACGATTCCGGAATAGTGAGTGTAAAAAGAAGGATGTGCTTTAGCAGAGTTATAGAGAGGATGCAAGGAAGTAGATGAGGCCTTGAGCTGCGGTTCAAGATAGGGCGTAGAGCGTCGGTGATCAGGGCTCTAGAATGACGTCGCGGGAAGTGAATGGGGATTCAGAGAAAATTAAGACGATTAAATGACATAGTACGTCCCTTCCATGGCAACCGACTCATTGAATTGCTTCCAAACATCGGTCGAGATTTTTTCGAAACATCTTTTATCCAGCTATCCAGAGGAACATCAATGCCATATGAGACAGCGGTGGGATGTGCACGCTTGTCTATAACCTTGATATAGATTGCATGCGCACCGTCTCGCAGTTTTGTCAGAACGAAGCTGTGCTGAGCAGAGTATAATAACGCCCGAATCAAGGAAAACCGGTTTGTTTTTCTGTTTCTAAACAAGAAATAATAATGTTTGTCAGGAGATATTTTTGGAACCGATCCAGTTCGTAGGCATTTCACAAGGTCAATCTAGTGCAACCCTTATTTCTCTAAAGCATTGATATCTGCCTAAAGCGGCAAATCTGAAGAAATCGCTCGTCGTCCAGGCAGACCACTTGTAAGAAAAAAGAAGAACTTATTGAAGGCAAGGTTCGGTCACATTTTGATACTACCAAACTCGGGTCATACAGATTGGGCTGGCCTAGCTGAACACCGTCTGAACATTTCACAAACTATTAGTTCTCAGCCTCGAAGTAGGGGATTAGGCTATACCCAGCATGACATTCATGGCCGGAATGCCAATATTCACTCGGGGGTTTCGAAGAATGCGTGGACGATGGCTAAAACGTAGACGATGGGCACACTCTTGTGACACGGTAGTTCACTGAAATGGTTATTATTATGATTATGATTTTTATCGGTAGCTATATATGATACAACAGAGATAATTTTCCGTGGGTTTACTCGGCATACTGTATCTATTGGCATGGCCTTTTCCCGAATACTGTTTCATACATATCTTGGCATGGGCTAAGCGGAACTTGATGAAACTTTAGTATGTTATAGAGCATCATAAACCTTGCTTCACACATGCACAAGCTTGATTTTTGAGTGTGAAATTTTCAAATATGGAATTTATTCATTATTTCGTGGTATAATTTCAAAATGGGACTGTTCCCACAAACATGGCTAGTAAAATTACGAACCCGTAGCACTTATTCATCAATAGAAGTGGTTCTCAACCGTTGTATAATATTGTGGGGAAATAATCTCTATCAGAATTTTTCTGAAACCGAAAAATGAACAGGTTGGGTCGTGTTTATGAAATTTCATCCCTATAAAATTATTCGCCACACAATCACACCAGAACATGTACATCTACAGACTTTCACAACCACAACTGCTACATAAACGTCTCTCTTTTTCGTCAACGTCGAACGTAGATTCTTAAGAGGTGCGAAACTTCATAATTCTATTTCTATTTCCGGAAAAAATTATTTTTATTTACCGAAAAAATTCTGATGGAGATTATATTTTTACAAGATTGTACTACGTTCCAAAAGATCTTTTAATGGCAACTAAGTGCTACGTGTTTGGAATTCCGGTAGCCATGTTTTGAGGGAATAGTCCCAATTTGAAATATTACTATGAATTTATGAGTAAATTTCATATTTGAAAACTGCACACTCCAAACCTATGTATGTGTGAGGCAAGGTTTGTGATGCCGTGTAACATACAAATTTCTCATCAAGTTTTGCTAAGCCCATGCCGAGATTTGTATAAAAACAATATTGGGGAGAAGGCAATGTCAACAGATTTTCGTCCACTACTGTAGCTGTATGTAGAGTTCGCGTAATAATTTTAGTCTGATGAATAGACGGGGCTGCGACTGTAGATCACCCCGCGCGAATCGAAATCCCCATTCTCCAGTAAGGCCGCCAACCCCGCAACGCCAGTCGCCTAGTCCATGCGTCAGACTAAATCGAAAACGGAAATGTTGTGCAATGTCTAAACCTACAATTCGAGGGAGAGTCGAGATTGATCTTCTTCGTAAACGCTGCATCTGAGCTTTTTGATTTCATGTCGGTTGGGTACATTTAATCTCTATAATGAGAAGGTTTCTGTTATTCTCTGAACAGCTAACATGGGTTGGCGCAAACACGGTGCACCTATGTTATAGCGCCGAGTTTGGAGCAACCTCCACTAGTGGGTGCCGAGTCTCATCAGGATCCATGCAGGCGTTACCTTGTCTACAGCAGATTTCCCGGCATTTGCTTCTAGTCACGTCGGTCATCGGAGCTCTTGAAAGAACTTTTCCTTTTCAACTGTGCTTTTACCCTTTGTGTCACAGTGATTGGTTGAAAAATGGAGAGTGGCCGATTTCATAGAGGATGTTCAGTTTTGTGCCATCAAATTGTGTGCTATCATATCGCATTGTTAAGAAATTTATTTTTTTTGTATATTCATTTAGGTAATAGCTTCTGGACCTCCTTAGGGCGAGTTAGGCGTCGCAATTGGCAGGTGCACAGCCGCATGTGATACACACTTTGACAGATTCGTACCAACTTGAAGGATCTACGCGGCACTTATTTCCAGTCAAGCATCTCATTCCAGTTGGACTGCTCAACTCTTTGTCCAGAACAGAAGCTCAAAACATATGTCGGAAAATCGCGACGAATCACTAGGGAGGAGAGATACTTTTGTGTATCGCCCCAACTCTTCCATGATCGCTCTAGACCTTCATAAACAACTGATGGCTATCGGACCTTCTTTTCTCCAACTCTTCAGGCGCGTTTCCTGCAATTTTACTTCCATTTTAGATCGTGTTCTTATATCTCGCTCTGCTGATGAGCGAATTTAGTTTGTAAAGAAGTTTAGGAGTTGTGTGAATCAAGCTTCTAGTTGCTGTGCTGTAGAGTGGATACCTGAGCGCACCTAGAAGTATTACTAAATAAAAATCGCTGGAATCCCTGAATCTACAGCTATGTCTAATCCGGAATTGAATGCCTATGCAAACCCGGGGTGAACATCCGGAACGCCCTTATTTCTGCGTTGACCTTGTTGACCGCCCGCTCAGCCTCGTCTAGTACCCTAGTGTTTGTACTTTGACTCGAAAACTATGTAACCTCACCGGCTTGGCCCCGTTTCAGAACGTCAGATTCGCCGCCGCCAAATCTCCTCCACTCTTTTGACATCTAACTCCTCAAAAAACTACAAATGCATCTGTCCATTTACAGATTAATGGATCATTTCTATCCATTTCTCTCAGAAAGAGTATTCCTTCTCGATAAAACCAATGTGAAACTGAGTCCCTAAACGAGATTTTGCATCAGACAACTGCGGAAAAATTCTATTAAATAGGGTTTCCAAAAAAAAAGCAAGCTTTTGATTTGTTTTTCGTATCGCGCTTTTACGATTAAAGGCAGTGGTCGCGCTCGAATATGCTCGTCTTCTTTTCCTCTCTAAGCCCTTTTCTGGGTATAGAGTAGTACAACCTATAAGAAAAATCGCGAAAAAATAGCTGTTCTGGGCCAAATTTGAAGCCCTAATTTTCTTGTCTTTTGATGGTGGACGAGTCCACCCCACATCATCGGCATCGATGATCTCTAATATCAAGAACACCAGCTGGCTTGAAATTGAATTTCAATCGATGAACTTTAGGATTCATACACATCTAGTCAAAAACATTGACTGGAAAGCTTGCTTTCATTGTTCAACTGTTTTATTAAGTAAATTTGCACTTATTTCTTCCTCTGAGTGTCGATGATTTTTAAATGCTTGGCATGAGACTGTGATCTTTCTGTGCACGTGTGCACGAACTGGAAATTTAGGGTCTTAATAACTCTAATTCTAGCCCGTTTTTCACCGCGCTACCTTCATAGTTTTTGAGCTGTTTTATATCTAAGCTGCTTTTTGTAGTTTTTTCGACAACGTTTTTCATCGTGACCACTGCCTTTAAACACAGAGTTCGCGATAAAATCGATTTCTGAGATCTCTTCATGAGAATGTATTGTAGATTGGGCCATCACGAAAGTAAAAATAAGTGAGAATCTGAAAATTTTTGGTAAAAGCGTTCATAAACAAGGTATAATGGCTACTCTGCCAACGCGTAGCTAGATGCCTCTGGGGCGCGGCCTGAAACGCCGCCCCTTTCCATGTAGCGAGAATTTAAGGGTTTTAGCTACGATAGCTAAAACCCTCATATTGTTGTGTCTTTCGAACCACTGTTCTCTCTGACGCTAAACCCGTATATTCTCGCTATAATTTTGTAGCGAGAATCTACGGATTTCGCGACAGCCTGTGTTGAATTCAATCTCAAACCCGCGTTGGCTACGCGGAACGCACTCAGGTAAAACTAGTTGCCGAGAATCGGACGAAAAGTTGTCCGGCAGGCGTACGAATGCAGGACAACTTTCGCAGACACTAGAGAATTCTGGACAACTTTTCGCCCAATTCTGGACAACTTCTCGACCAATTCACGACAACTTCTTGCCCAATTTCTGACAGTTACTCAGACGTTCGCTGTTGTCTACAGGACGTCGATCCGCCCAGAACGAGTCACCGCTGGCGAACAGGCAGCTCTACGCGGGGTCGTCCCAGTGTGCTGTTGAGCAGGGCGACGGGCTGTTAAACAGCCCATCGACCGGCGATCCCGCCGAGTGCCTTGAATCGACGCAGACCGAGTTGTTGTCCACAGGACGTCAATTCGGGATGTCTACGGCTTTGCAGGTCGATGGGCTGTTCTACAGAACATTCGCGGGAGGGGCGGTGGCAGCGTCCATCAATGGATGTATCACGAAGATCGTGCCGTCCAAGTTCTCATTTTCGGTTATGTGAGATTTGCAATTCGTTTTATTTTTTGATGATGCTTTAGACCTCTATGGTAATTCTTCTCTTTTTTCAATTATAAGAGATCTGTGATTCGTTTTTTAATAACGTCTTCCCGTGGAAGGGGTGTTGGTGGCATGCGGAGAGATGCACCTCGCGGCGTTCCCGTGATGGACAGGAAGGTTTCCGTGGTTTACGGAGCTTTCAGCAAGCAGGCAGATTTTGATTTTTTCCATCCTTTTATGTGTGTCATTTGCGTCATTTTTAGTTGTTTGTCAGGAATCTCTGATCACTCTGGGGTGTTCATTTACCCTGATTCCCATCCATGTTGTCAGTACTAGAAGAAAGATACATGTAGCGAGATGAAAAAATTGAAGATTAAAAAAAAATAAGCGTAGTTAGCCGATATCACCTTTTCTGGTTAACAAGGGAAGCCGTTTTAGCGTAGTACGGGATCAGCTAAATAGAGTACCTTGCGAGCTTAAAAATTTGCCGCATTCAATGCGTGTCGATTATGTATCCAACTCGAGTGACCACTCCCATTGAAAAAGTGTACGTACAGGGACACGTGCTCAAAAGCAGCGCGTGCTGCATAATTTTACCGTAGGAGCACGTGTTGCAAAATTTAATCGCAGGAGCACGTGCTGCAAGCTAGTCCAGCGTTATCGTAGCTGCACATCGGCACGCGACGCGCCCGGCACACCGACATGCAACTCGGCCAGCTCGTCGAGCACTATCTGGGGCCGCGATTGTTTGGACGAGGTCTCCAGCGGCTGGTCAAGCAAAGCACCGCAAACTAGTGTAATTGAACCATCGAGGCAGCCGGCATCTGTGTCCCGCCTCAAGAGTTTTTCGCATTCTTTCCATTTTTGGGAAATCCTTTTTCCATCGAGCTGAATGTGTATCATGTACGCATTCAAAGTTTTATTTGTCGGGGCACGTGCTGTAATCTGAAACACTATAAGAGCACGTGCTCCCTAGCAGCACGTTCTCTGACTGTGCTCCTAACCGCCTTGTCTTCAGGTTGAATGAATATTCGGCGCGCATTGAATACGGCGATAATCTGGGAGGATGTTCTTGCTACTAGTAGCGGAAAATGAGTGACTCCGGTATAATCGTAGCCTGCCCAGACTCACTCTGAAGGAAGTTATGAGCGTTTTTATAGCTTCGCGGCAAGCTAGTGGTACCCACCATGGGGTTTTGAGGTGTTTTTGATTTTTCTCCGGATACTGCGATAAACATGTATTGCTGAACACGAATCTGGGGTTCGCTTGTCGGAATTTATAGGTTTACTGTGGGTTACGGTAGGTAACATTATTCAGGAGGCAGAACTTAATAGTTTGAAAACAGACAAATGGACATCGAATTCGTATTCAGCACCCCAAAAAACCCCCACATAGAAAAACTTTGAGACAAATCTGTGACATTGATCGAACTACCGTATACTATAACTGTACAATTTCGAAAAAATTTTGAACGACTGCAATTTAAAAAAATTCGTTCGACGAAATTTCGAACGAACGAAAATTGAAAAAATTTGTTCGACGAAATTTTGAACGAACGGAATTTGAAAAAATTACGTTCGAAGAATTTTCGAACGAACGAAAAGAATATCGAAATTTTTTTCAAAAATTTCGTTCGTGTACAACTATACCGTATACCCAACGTAATCTATCGTAAGCTGTCAAAAATCCATAAACTGACATCAGATTCGAGTTGAGCTTTTTAAATAAACCCCAAAAGAACGATTTGAGCCACATCTTTTGTCACATTCCAGAAATCGTCGAAAGTCGATTTTGCCGTCAAATTTTTCTGCCGGTGGGAAGCTTTGAACAAATTTAGTCGAACTTAGGAAAAACCACAGGTAAACCTCAGATTCGTGATCAGCACCACAAATCACCCCCAGGTTGAATTTTAAAACAAACCTGGAAAAAAAATTTTCAACGCTTTCTGTACCCCGTAATTGATATAATTTAACGCTGAATCGAAAATCCATACAAGTCAAGAACGCCATCAGTCTGCACATAGCTCGGAGAATGCGCTTTCACCCAAACTTTGTCTTGTGGGGCTGTTTCGAGCCACTGAGCAGGATTATGAGGTCTGTTTCCGGATTTTCATAAGATTAATGCGCTTTTCGAGGATACAATAAGTACAAAAATCAGAGAAAAAACTGCTATAACGTTTTCCAGGGTGACTCTGAAGGCAGCTGCGCAGGGGCATATTTGGACTCTACGTCCGAAACTGGCTCTAGAAAAGTACATTTCATTTGGAATGGTTTGTATAACTTATAGAAGTTCATTTGGAAGCAGTACGTAGAGTGTTGTCCGCATAAGGACATCATTATTAAAATAATGTAACGTCGGTATAGATACTAATGAGACCTTGCGTTTACTCTCGAAGGTTGGCGCAAACTCGGTGTCATATGCTATTACGTAGGTGCACCGAGTTTGCGCCAACCTCCAAGAAGGAACGAAAAGTCTCATTAGGATCCACGCCAATGTTAGTTTTCTCTAGAAAAATTGATTGAGAGGGTCCAGTTTCTCTGTTCCGCTTAGATTAGAACTGAAATAAAGGAAAATCAGGGCCCCATCATCAAGTTTCGAAAGAAGGCATACCGCCGTTTAAAGGCAGCATACACGCTCACAAACGTGGTCGAGATAACAGCATAAATAGGACCGCACGACCCCTACCATGTCGTCAAATACATTTGAAGCGCCAAAAACCATCCAGGATGGCAATATCCTCTGGTTAGTTTCGGATTTACTCTGTTCTCTCGCGCGCTTGTGCGGAGCGAAGGTAGAGACAGCGAGATATTGTGGGAGAAGGAGACGCAGCGTACGCACGCAGACGCACGCGACTAACGGAAATAAATCACACTCGGAAACAGGATATACTTGGCAATTTTGAGCAATCTTGCCTTCCACGCCAGTGTTTTCCACCCATTCAGTACGAGAATGAGAAAAAACTTGAGAAAACATGTGATAAGTTAGAGTGATAGCATTACCAAATGGGAATGCACGAGAGAAACAACTTTATTCACCTGAAAATATCATGTATGTTCACCTATGTAATCCTCCATTTCAAAAAGTCAGCCGAAGTAGAGCGGCATTCTCAAGAATGGACGAGAGTTAATCGGTATGCAGACATGTTACATTCAAGCAAATCAAGCTATTTCTCTCGTGCGCTTCCATGAGATAGGGGTTGAGCAGAGTGCCAACAGGGCGCGGCGCGGCCTGATGATGGAGAGCAGTATTGATAGATCGCCGCGATCTATCAATACGGCTCACCACCATCAGGCCGCGCCGCGCCCTGTTGGCACTCTGCTCAACCCCATAGTGCTATCACTCTATCTTATCACATGTTTTCTCAAGTTTCACTTCTAATTCTCGTACTCTAACGGGTGGGAAATACAGACGTGGAAGGCGAGATTGCTCAAACATTGTCACATATTGTCATCCTGGATGGCTTTTGGCGCTTCAAACGTCGTAGACGACATGGTAGGAGCCGTGCGGTCCTATTTATGCTGTTATCTACACCATGTTTGTGGGTGTGTATGCTGCCCTTAAGGGGTGACGTCAAAAAGCGGTTGATGCTTCACTGGGATGGTAATATCAGGTCTACAGGATGTTGATAGGATGTGAACGCGGAACTGGGGATGGAGACCCTCCTCCGATGGGATGTCTACAGCGAAAGCGTTCCCGCGGATAGGTTGTCTACGGCACCAAGGAGGGGGCGACGGGCAGTTCTCGAGGGGCGATCCATGCCCCTTTTGGATGTCTACAGGGAGCATTGCGTGAGGTGACATCTCATTCGTGTCCTGTGGACAACAGCGAACGTCTGAGTTTCTCACACTGATACACGTACAACTGCATGTCCTTACCAAAAATTGGGGCTTCAACCCAATCGCTTACTACGGTCGGTGAAGCCCTTGGAATTGGCTTCACTGCAGTTTATTTGCCGAAATTCCGCAAATTGGCACGTTTCATCGACGTCCGGCAGAGGCAAAATGTGCATCGCATATGCTGTGGGTCTACAAAATCGTTCAACATGGGCCGCCATTGGCCTTGCCCAGCACTAGCGCGCAATCAGTTTAGCGGTCTTCGGAATTACTCTACGACGGTTAAGCTTTGAGGAGAGGGTAAATCGGCCACGCTGGACTTAAATATCCTACTCTCGTGGCTCCTAGTTTTGAAAATTGTCGACTTCCGGCGGGACCACACCTGAGAAAGGTGTGAGCCATTGTACTGTTGCGGTGCTCAGCCTCCATCTTAGGCGGTGGAAGTTTGTATAAAGGATAAATCGACCACGATGGGCTCAAATATCTTACTCTCGTGGCTCCTAGTTTTGAAAATTGTCGACTTCCGGCGGGACCACACCTGAGAAAGGTGTGAGCCATTGTACTGTTGCGGTGCTCAGCCTCCATCTTAGGCGGTGGAAGTTTGTATAAAGGATAAATCGACCACGATGGGCTCAAATATCCTACTCTCGTGGCTCTAAGTTTTGAAAATTGTCGACTTCCGGGGGGACCACACCTGAGAAAGGTGTGAGACATTGTACTGTTGCGGTGTTCAGCCTCCATCTTAGGCGGTGGAAGTTTGTATAAAGGATAAATCGACCACGATGGGCTCAAATATCCTACTCTCGTGGCTCTAAGTTTTGAAAATTGTCGGCTTCCGGCGGGACCACACTAGCCAGCGTCCAAACTGCTGGCTGCAGGTGTGTACCCACCGGAAGTCCAAATATTGTACACCAACACAATGCTAAACAATCATTGCAAGGTTTAGAGTTGCATATTTCGGTCAGAACTATCACTCGAGACTCATTCCAATGAACAATCTTGATTTCAAGGGCTGTTCTGATACTTCTTGGGTAACTTCTTGAATAATATATTTTGAATCCGGCTGCTGCAACTACCGATCATCGAAAAAAAAGATCAGTACTTGAAAGCTCGAAAACTTTCGAAATTCATTAACTTGAAAATCCCATGTTTTGAAATGTTGGCTCTTTTCAGGAGATGGAAATTCCAAAAAAAAAACGAATTTGATATTCAAGAAATCGGTGAAATACATTTTAATTGATAACCAGCTAGAAGATTGGAGAAAAAAGGGAAAAAACCACAGAGTACCTTCACGAAAAGAAAAGAACAAAAACAGCAGCCGCAACGTTTAAAGAATGTGGTGTTAAGAGGGTTCTGAAGTGATATCCTGAATTCTTGGGAAATTCGCGACATATTCGAGACATATTCCCAACTTCGGAAGGAGTTGTCGAGAAATCTGTCCGAATTCTCGGGAAAAAACTCGTTCCCCGAATTCTCGGCAACTTTCTCTGAAATTCTGAACCAATCGGCCGCGATTCTCGACGAATACTGCGAATCTCGCAATTCTCGACAACTTATAACAACTTTCTGGACAACTTCAAGATTGTCGACCGATTCTCGACAACTATTCGTCCGATTCTAGACAACTAGTTTTACCTGAGCAGAGATGCGGTTTGAACAGTGTTGGCACAGTCAACCCACGGAGAACTTGACACTCTGTGGGTGGTCGTGGAGGGTGACCCCGTGTCGCTCTCTGCAAGACCTTGCAAGGGATAACTTTGGCCGCTGGTATGCTGCAGGCCGTGGGGAAGAAACGGCGATGCGCTCGATCGCAGCGGGGATCGTCTTTCTAGTACAGATTCTTCGTAAATTCTCGCTACAGCACCCGCATATTCTACGCTTATTCTATTCTCGTTGCAGCACACGGTCGATCGACCCACTGGGTGGGTCGATCGATCGTGTGCTGCAACGAGAATAAGCGTAGAATATGCGGGTGCTGTAGCGAGAATTTACGAAGAATATGCGGGCGTTGTAGCTAAAATTTCACCCACTGAGGCTAAACTTTTCGTAATTTACGTAAATTCTCGTGTCAAAAGTAGACTAGATGCCTCCGGAACCCTGGGCATCTCTGGTTTCCGTGTGAGGCCCCGGTCATAGTTGTATGAGCCGACGTCTCCAGCCCGGTCGATACACACAGAATGCATTGGAAATGGGATGCAAAAATCACTCGGTGTATCACCCCCGCACCCCCAACACCCCCCAACACCCACCCGGTCGATACGTATGAACAACATGGTGAGGTGAAGCTGAGAAAATCACTCGGTGTATCCTCTCAACACCTTTCTGCACTCTTTCAACACCCCCCAACACCCACCCAGTCGATACGTATGTTTAAAATGATGGAGTGAGGTTGAGAAAATCACTCGATGTATCCGACGCGGTCGATATCCATGCAATACGTGGATGAGAAAATCACCGGGTGGGCGGGTCGATGATAAAACATTGCGTATCACTAGAAAGCTAACTTTACTGCTACCTCCGTTACTTCACCATACTCTCCTTCACTATTTCTCTGAACAGGTGCAATCCTGTTGGCCACGTAATCATCGTCATATCTAGTTGGATACACAGAGTGATTTTTTCAACCTCACTCCATCATTTGAAACATACGTATCGACCGAGTGGGTGTTGGGGGGGGTGCTGGGGGGAGTCGGTGGGTTACAGATGCAAATAGCACCAACTCTGACCGGGGCCTGAGGCATTTAGCTACGCGCTGGCGGAGTAATTACTGGTGTCGGCCGGCCCCCTAATTAACGAAATTTTCATTAATGTGTGTTTATCTGCTTTTTACATATTTTGCTCTTGAAGTAGTCAGTAGTCGCCAGAAGTGCTCAGAAATTACCTTAGAAGCCAAATAAAAGTCGACAAAACAGGCATTTATAGAAATCTCGACAGTTGGAAGCGGGAGGACACCAGAAATAACTTGTTCCTAAGTGTTTCTACTCCAATTTTTTTTACTTATTTTCACATTTGTGATGACCAGTTTTACCACTCCGTGAGCATAGCACAACAACCGACTTTATCGAGAACCCTTTGGTTTCCCATACAATGTTTCCTCATCTCATCCATGTGTCATATGTTCATCTGAACCATTTGCCGAGAGGATCTCTTCTTAGTCTCCAATGGCCCCTGCTTAGGAAAAAAGACCATTTTCCCCACATTATAAATATTGATTCAGTTGACAATTACATACGTTTTCAACTTTTCCATACATCTGAATAAAATGGATAGACCAGTCAGAAGATATTTGTACCATTTGACAAAGGCAGCCTTCTAACTGTACCTTGTACTCTGTTTCGGTGTTATACTCTTCGGAATATGTGGATAATATTTATCGTATGAGCGATGATTTTCAGATAAACAGCATTGAGCTGTCGGTGCTGTGATGCGACTCTTTGTTTTCGCCACATTACTAGTTCTATTGTTGACCACAGTGACAGCAAAACCGACGACGACAAAAGGTAGGCTGAAATTATCCTCCCTTTCACATTTCCGTACTCTGCCTAGTACGTCTTAGGCTCGGTTGATACGATGTATTGGTCACTTTTTTGTCTCACGTTATGACCACCTCGGACCTTTCCATTTTTGAATGTCAACGCGTTCAATAGTTTGGTTAACAAAGAATCAATCTCATATAGTTCACGGCATTAGAAAAAGGCTGTGCTGTGATTCAGAGTTTTTTTTCTACCTAACTCAAGAGTGATAGCACAAACAGACTGCTGTATGGTAGGAAGAGTCCGCAACCGCACCACCGCCTCTTTCCATTGCTGCAAAGTATACACCGCTCCATGCTGGTTAGTCGAAAGGGGTGAAAATGACTTGAAGAGCCTGTCTATCACCCCAAAAAACGGATCTCAAGTTTTCAGCTCAATACCATTGTATTTCCTGTCAATAGGCAGATCGTAGCCTACTCTCTATTGCGAGGCCAAGTTTACCGGGTAATCGTCGTTTCAAAGAATGGTATTCGCGGACATCCAAAAACGTTGCGACATGCAATTTTGCTTTTTTGGCCTACACCAAATATATTCGCAACCACTTTTATGCATTACTGCCACTCCTCATCATATAACTAGCTCGAAAAACGCGATTTACTTCCAGCCCGAAGGCTGCCTAAATCTTCGCTGAGGTGTTTGAGGATAATGGACCCGTACGACCTACGTTTGGTTCGTTGGAACCGCCAAAACCGAGCCCAATTGATAGAATTTCAGGGACTCTTTCGGAATAGACGACCCACTAGAGAACGTCGTTGAGAAGTATTCATCCCACAGGTGCCGTTTAATTATTTAAACGTTCTCAAACACACTAAACTGTTTGCTGTGACCCAACCGAGCGGTCGTTCAAGTCGGAACGATTGCTAGTATGACTAAATTTTCTAGTGGGTCGTCTATTCAGAAAATTTCGCATATTAAAATATGAGCCCCTTTGTATTGAGGGGGCGAAGTTTGGCAAGATGTGGGCGTGCTCTGAGAGAATCCCCCGCGATCGTTCACGGATAGAATCCCCTCGGTTTCTGGTAGGGGCCGAGAGGATACTAGCATGGGGCTATCGCGTAACGATCGCGAGATTCTGCCAGTCTCAAACCGAGAGCGTACCGCGTTCGTTCATCGATGCTCCCACGATGCTCTATAGCGGAACCGCGAGGAATCGAGCCTGGGAGTATCATGGAACGATCGCGAGATTCTACCAGCTTCAACCTGAGGGCAAATCGTGTCTTTAAATTGATGTATTCGGGTTGTTACATCACGGAACCGCGATGAACCGAGCCCGGAACCATCGCGGGACGGTCGCGAGATCCTGCCAGTCTCCACCCCTGATCGTACCGCATCCAAGCCCTCTCGATGTTTCACCCGAGCGAGTGTTGCCTATCAGGTCAGCACGAAGCTATAAGGTATTGCCCTTGCCGTATTCCGTGCTGCTTTACAAATCTGCACATCATGAGAGCGCGGAACCGGAGGGAGACGACCACGGTACCATCGCGGATCGCGAGTGCACCACAGTACTATTGCGGTAAACCTCTCGACGATCGCGGTACCATCACGGTACGAGAACGAGAATGCCAACGGATGAGTCAATTGGGTAACTATCGCGGAACGAACGCGGATCGCGGGACTAGGGGGAGACGAACACGGTACTATCGCGGATCACGGGAGCATCACGGTACTAGCGCCAAAGATTCTCTCAGAGGGGTAAGCTCAAGATGACTCAAATACGGTCATTCGGCCCTTTTTTTACGCTTCCAACGGTGTAATCGTCCTGATACCGGCGTTGCGAGTATATTTGCATCTCTATCTCAACCCCTTTTGCAAGCGTGCTTGTTGCTAATGAATGCCATGAGTTCCTGATTTTTCTATGAAAGTTTTTTTTTTCTTTCTCTCGAAACGAACTACTACCACAGGCGGTCCTTTTTTGACGAGTAGCTTTTTTTCTTGATATTATGACGCAATGATACTCTCAAAAAAGCTGCGAGAATTTTTCCAATCTTTGACTTGGGTCCCTTTATTTTTTCCGAGAACAAAGATATTCAAGTGAGCCTGAATGAGACAAAGCAGTCAGTCAACAGCCGAAACAAGCTTCTCAAAGACACAAGTCACCAAAAAAAAATATTTTTCTGATTTTCTGTTGATCTCGGAGAAAATCACACGTTGATCACAATGGTAGAGTTTACGTAACAAACTTAGCCTGACGAATGGACGTGGCTGCGACGTTCTGATCACCGCGCGCGATCCTGGTCCATGAGTCAGACAAAACCAAATACGAAACCATGACTTACTTACTTTTAATCGGTTGGCTTTCGGCTGACGCGGTCATTTCGCAGCTTCACCGAGGTGTGCCGTCTAGTCAGCCGTGCCCATTTATCACGGTCTTCAGCCACAAATTGAACACAATCCATCCATTGGTCGCTATTCCACTTCCTGCGAAGTTAAACATCGCGCCTGAATTGCCTTTCAATACCGAGTGATTTCAAATCCTCCTTCACCACATCTGTCCAAAACCTTCGCCTACGTCCAGGCCGCCGTTTCCAGACAGGACTTGGAAGCATCCTTAGAGCGTGTTGAACAAGACGATCTGGCGGTCTTCTTAAAATATGCCCTCGTGTCAAACGTTGATATAAGGCGTCGATTTCGTTGTAGATATCTTCGTTGTGACACATCTGCGGCCAGAAATATACGAGCAAACGTGTAAACAGCTTCCTCTCTTTGCAATCCAACATCTCCATCTGCATCTTCGGTGCTGCCCACGTCTCCGATCCGTACATCACGATAGGGCGAATAGCGGATAAGTAGACGTCCAACCTAAAGGCAGCGTACGCGCAAAAAACCGTGTTTATTTTTTTTCACAATTTTGTGCAGGTAGGCTTACCAGGTTGTCATATATCATAAAGAGACCACCCGAAACACTCAAGTTTCAGAGAAAAACTCGCTTGAAAATCTCGCAGCATTTAGCTTCCTTTTTCTCACGTCTGTCCGGTGTGTCTTGTGTATTACACAAATATCGGAAATTTGAACGGCTGAATTTGTTTAGCCCCCTTAACTTTCTGAGTTCCGCAATTCTTTTCGCTTTTCTGCTGTCAATGATCATCTAAAAATAGGAGGCTTTCAATAGCCAGGTCTGAAATCGAAGATTCTTCGGAATAAAGAATTTAGAAAATTGGATTTCCGCGGCCTGCCGAAGCCTGTCGTGGGGTTTCTGTTCCTCGTGTTAGATGATCGACCGTGAAAACGCCTTTTAAGACCACGAAGCGATTTTCACGAGCCTATAGCTTTTTGAATACGCAACATTGATATCTCAAGCTTCGCCAACTATCTCCACTTGGTTCATACATTGGATTGAGAAGAAAAACACAGTTGTGGTTTTCAGCGCGGACGCTGCCTTTAACTTTCTCAGTGAAGGCGGTAGACCACGAACACTTGGGCAGAGAATTGAATGCAGACGTAGCTTTCGCACCAGGGGCGTGCGGAAATTTTTGAAAAAATCTCAGAAAACAGAAAATCGAGTTTGTCAGAAAACACAAATCAGAAAACAGAAAGGCCAAAACGGCCAGAAAACGGAAAATTTTCAGAAAAAATACTCATCGCATTTAAACTTTTTTCAAGAGGTTAGAGAGTTTAATTCTGAACATCTTTGCTATATCTGTAATACAATATCTACGAGACTAGACAAATAACTAATAAGACATCGATAGTAGCGATGGCACGTCAATGACAGGTAGGTCATCCTTGAAGGCACTCAGTCTGAGAGTTTTAGCCGAGAAATAGCCCACTAGGCTCCACAACGGTTCTTAATGTGCTATTTCCCGAATATTTCTTGATTGTTTCTCGATTAATAGGCGGCTAAGAACATTTTGTCCAGTAAATAGCCTAGAAGAAGCCGAGCAATAGCCGAGAAATAACCAAGAAGTGACAGGCACACCAACCCACTACGCGCCCTTTTCCGGCTCACCGAGCAGCCGCCTTGGCCTCCTGCAGTTCGGCGGGGCCTCCTGGTGCTAGGCGGGGTCCAAGTACCGCAAACTTGGGTAGTTGAACTGACCGCGGTGTTGACATCCAAATCATACCACAGGAATGCGTCGTGTACAGTTCAACTCCGCATTGCCGTTGAGTCCGCAAAGTGCACGCCGATTGCGGAACCGTGCTGCGGCGCTTTCGCAATCGGCGTGCATTTTGCGGACTGAACGGCTATGCGGAGTTGAACTTTACATCCCTTGGAGAGCATTATTTGACATCCCTTTCGCGGCGAACATTTTTTGGCGGTTATTTCTAGGCTAATACGCGGCAACCAGCTACTTCCCGACCATTTTACGGCTATCACACAGAAAGCAGGCATTTCTTGGCTACTTATTGGCTATTGATCGGGTGAATTTCTCAGTGAACGCCAGTACGTCAGAACAGTAGGGGTTGCATCCCTCGTGGCCAGCAGCTGCCGCTGACAGCTAACAGCAGTATTAGCCATTGATATCGAGGGGTTCAACCCCAGCAAGTGTTAGAATCATATACCGCTGTCAGCAGCAGCTGAAACAGCCGCGCAATATCAGTAGAAAAATGAGAAATCAGGGCCCGTAGTAAACCCCCAGTGCGCTGAGATGAGCTCACTGCATGCGGTCACCTTGTGCAGGGAGGCATGGCCGCCGCATCAATCGAACCGTCACACGGTTAGCGATGGCTGGTCTCCCTGTGGGTGGAAATAGTGGCCACACGGCTGGCTCGACGCACTTGGGGTGATAAGAGGGTCACCTCAGCGCCTGCTGGCAGCTGTTGGGGCAAGGAGAAATAGCACAGGTTGCGCGAAGACGCAGCGCGACGGTCATTTGAACCCCGTGAGTTGCCCCCTTGCAACTTAGGCCTAGTGCGTACTTCTGTCGCGGCGACGGGGTCGCGGTGTAGGAACTGGTACAACCCGCCGCGCCCAGCGCAGTGATCGATCGCGTCTAGCACTGACAATCGTCGCGCGCAGCCAATCTAGTGGGAGCTGCTATACGCGACGGTGTCGTGCCTGCGTCGCGGCCAATCTACACTTTTCCACAATGTGCGCGCTGTTTAGCGCCGCCTGGATGGTGTGTCGTGTCGTCGTGCACTGCACTACGACACCGCGACGTAAACGCCA
This sequence comes from Aplectana chamaeleonis, assembly GCA_029168955.1. Lineage (NCBI taxonomy): Eukaryota > Metazoa > Nematoda > Chromadorea > Rhabditida > Cosmocercidae > Aplectana > Aplectana chamaeleonis. The sequence continues at coordinate 126,979 of JAPDOI010001312.1, forward strand.
GACATCCGACCTGGAAGGCAATAATACGTTTGTTTCAAAAGTTTTTGGTTGGTAAATAGCCTCGTATTCGATTGGTATGTGTTCTAATCGACAGTTCTTTCTTGTTAGATTATATAACGACGATCGGCCACTCGAAGGTATTCATATTCCGAATACTACCATGGATTTCTTCATGATTTCGATCACTCCACATTTTCTTCTTTCATGCTTTTTTTTTAATGCAATGCACTACTCCTTGTCCGAATTATGTTCGCATTGAAAATCATAAAGAGAGACACTCTATTTTGAGAGCAAATTATAATTGTACAATTTCGAAAACAATTCGAACGAACGAAAAATGAAAAAAATTCGTTCGAAAGAATTTCGAACGAGCGAAAATTGAGAAAATTTCGTTCGAAAAAAATTTGAACGAACGATTTTCGAAAAACTTTAAAAATTTCGGAGGTCGAACGAACGAAATTCGAAACTAATAGAAATTTCGATTTTTTTTCGAAATTCGTCGGAACTTTCGAAATTTGTTCGAAAAAATTCCGAACGAACGAATTTCGAAAAATTTTCGTTTGGCAAAAGCTCGAACGGAGTCTGAAAAAATTTCGTTCGACGAATTTTCGAACGAACGAAAAAAATTTCGAAAAATCTTTCGAAAATTTCTTTCGTGTACAACTATAGAGCAAATACCACGAAAATGGAAAAGTGATATCGAATTTCGCAGAAACTGGCGCGAATCCACATTTCGAAATTCACTTGAAATTTTTTCAACCTTGCCTAGAATGGGTCTTTTTGGGTGCTGATCACTACGGAAATCACCATCGGTTGAGATTTTTTATGGTTCGCGATCTTTACGGTGTATAAAACGTCAATCAGCCACCTTGCATGATTTTGAAATATCGAAAGAAGTATCTTATCAATGATCACTGCCTTAAAAGTCTCCAGAGGTGAAGTTTTAGTCAAATCTGAAATTGAGAAAAATCACCTCACATATAGAATAATTAGGTAAAGAGGGAGAGGACGAAATGAATTCCAGCTTCGTGTTGAGCACCCACACACGAGCCTGTGTTGGATGATAGAAGATTAGACCCTATTTTCGAGAGGAGATGAATAAACACTCTGTCAAGAAAATAGTGTGTATTTTGTCGTGGACGCAGTATTGCGTGATATCCATTCGCAGGCGACCGGCCTACCACCGATCACGTCGTTGAGCACTCTCTGTCGCGGCGACGCCGTCGCACCCGCGACGAAGTATGCACTAGGCCTTACGGTTCTCGCATGACGGTCGTCGCACTCCGCAGGTTTGCGTTCCACATTCTCGTACAGTAACCCGAAATCAACGGTCATAACCAATTCATGCTGAGTGGGTGGATCTTCTGCGAGCGCAAAACAGCTGATAGCAGCCGTATTTTTTCAATATCAGTCTAGTAATTCATTCTTATAGTGCAAAGATGAGTTTTCTAGCATGAGAAATTGTTCTTATAACTATTTTGGTGTTTTCGTACCCATGCGTGGGACTGTACTTGATGTGGGGAGGGTTCCTTTGTTTTTTCATTTTTTCGGTAAACAGTTACTAGGGTTGTTTTTGCACTGTGTGATGGACACTGTGGAACGTTATCCGTTCTGCAGTTTTCTGTTGCTTGTTGAACTCCTTTTATTAAAGCGAATCGATTTATAAAGCTGTGAGGGCGTTGAAATATTCGGGTTTTCATTTTTCGGCCTATTTAGAAGCACGACATTCGAATATTTAGCAAAAAAGAAAATCATCCAAGAGTACTCTTGATTTAATTAGAATTCATTCGAAAATTCGTTCGATCACTGTTATAAAATATTCGAGTATTCGATTTGAATAGAGGTCAGGTTTTCGACATTATTAATTTGAAAACATTCAGAGGTCTTGTATGATGAATGCATGCAATTGGATTATTTTATGAGGTCTCATTCGAAAAAGTTATTCTATCTTAATATTCATGTTTTCTTGCTGATCTTTGCTTAGCAGGGCTGCTGCCGCGGCTTGCTTGCTATATGGGGTACTAAAATTCCCTTAGTTGGCAAAACTTGTTTCTCCCAGGTAGACTTTTTTTCAGTTCAAGTGAACTCCTGTTTTCGATTCACAGCGCGGAGCGGTGGCTTTTTCGTCGGAACCTCCTTATCACTAGTTATATTTCACTGGTGATAATCGAATATTTCACTGGTGATATTTCTGCTGCTGATAATCGAAATCCACAGGTCACTAGGGGTTTTCGAGAGTCTAACGATATGCTCCTCAAACTCTAAACGGCCCAAATTACGTGACTGGACGAAATTTTAATAAGCCACACAATACCTGCACCGTTTCACACTAAGTATTAAAGTACTAGCATAATAAATTATGCAAAAACATTCGCCGTAGCGAAGATAGAAAATTCCACATGTCGTTCATTGCCCTCTGCTCCATCTAACACATTTATTGCACATTCAAGCACTCTTTCGTAAAAGGCATGCATTACAATTTATTTGCAAAAATATCCGACTTGACGAGAATCGAACTTGAGACACGCGCGCCCAAGCCCTCGTCGGTAACCACTTGGCCATGCGTCGCAACCGCAACCCTCATGTTCACTCTTTGTGACCACTGGCCTTTCTCATTGAGTGAGGGCCTCTCGCCTGCCATTGATCGCTCACCACTGTATCAGCCGATTGCACGGGGCCGATGATGCACCTCAACGCACAGCCGTCTTGTCATCTCAGCGCGGAAGGGGGGTTTACTACGGGCCCAGATGTTTGATACCGTTACCGAGCATCTGATTTCTCATTTTTCTATTGGTAATCCGCGGCATTTGTCGCTTCGCAAAAGTATGGATAGGGTGTAGCAGCAAGGCGGAAGACGGCAAAACAAACATACATAGGAATTTGGTTGATGTGGACAAGGTGACAACCAGCATCATTCTGCTCCTGAGCGCTTTTTCTCTGAGTTTTCGCCTACTTTCACTTTTGTGATGATCATGTCTACTTTCTCATGAGGATGCCATAACAACCGTCTCTTATGGCGAACCCTACCTTTAGCAGCAATCGCACAAATAAGAGCAAAACCACATAAACAACTAAACAAGCTGCACTGTCCAACAGACCTGGTTTCCGTAGATTTTTGCTGATTTTTTTCAGATTTTCGCAAGTTTTCTTAACAGAAATCAGCAAACAGAAATTTCCGCACACCCCTGTTTCGCACATCGTTGTTGAATATCCGCTGCATAAATACCATCGCTCTTCAGCAAACAGCCCAAATAACAGAAATCCTCCACCCAGTTCGATACGTTGTCGGTCCACACAAACTCCCGTTGAAGGCCTCTGAGAGTCCCACATCTGCTTGCATTTGTCGGGACGAAGACGAAGTTCTTAGGCTGCGGCATACTTCGAAACGAGGTTCACAATCCATTGCAGTTTTGCGTTGTTTTCAGCGAATAACACAATGTCGTCGGCGTACTCCAGGTCGACAAGGGAGCGTCCTGATGGTGTTAGGATCACGTCCGCAAGGAAACTGTTCTGCAACTCTACGCATGTTTTCATCAACGGTGAAGTTGAATAGAAAAGGTCCTGCTACAGCTCCTTGCCTTACTCCTGTTCTCACCTCGAAAGCTGACGTAAATCCGACAGGTGTACGAACTGCTGCTGTTGTTCTTTTGTTCATGTCCTCGATTAACCGAACATACTTTTCCGGGACTCCATCGGCTCGCAGAGCGTTGAGCAATCGATCACGATGAGGATAGTCGAATGCGGCTTGAAAGTTCAAAAAAGCAAGCTGTAATGGCTTCGAATACCGCTGCCACGATTCGATTACTCTTCTCACAACGAACACTTGGTCGATGGTCGATCTTCCAGGTCGAAAACCGGCTTGCTCCTCTCTGGTCGTTTTCTCACCATGTTTGATGAGTCGCTCGAGAATGATACGCTCCAAAACCTTGTACATTACTCGCAGTAGAGAAACTCCCTATAGTTCTTGGGCTCCACGACGGATAACTTCTTGTGAAGACGTACGGTTATCGCATGTCTCCATGAATCTGGTATCCTTTCGCTCATCCATATGGCACGGATGGTGTTGGTCATTTCACGAATCCAAGACGGAGGAAGAGCTTTCAGTATTTCAGTAGTGATGTTGTCATCTCCACCTACCTTTCCATTCTTCATTTTCCGGACACAATTCAAAACTTCAGACTCAGTCGGTGGGTTCTCACTGACTTCGTATTGTGCTCTCTGAACATGCGGGAGCTCAGGTACTGATGGCGCTGGACAATTCAGTAGTGAACTGAAGTAATTCTTCCATATTGGCAACGTCGCATCACCAACTGCAACTCCATTGGTAGTGTTCAAGACAGGAGAACATCTCTTCATCTTCCCGCTATACTGTCGCAGCAACGTGTAGGCTTTCTTCGGATTCTTCTCCTCCCAAGCCTTCTCGAACTTCTTGGCTCTGCACGTCCACTCTCGTTCGCGGTCACTTTGAAGCTGCCGACGCAACTTCCTCCTCAGACGCTTTTCCTCCAAGAAGTTTCCTGCAGTTCTAAGAGCACATACTCTGTTGTAGGTAGATGTTGTTTCTTCTGAGACGTAGGCTAGCTCTTTCTTGGGCTATACAACCGGGAGTGCCTCTTTCTTAGCGTCCCGGATGCAATTGACGAAAGAGTCCGCGTCTCAAAGTTGCTTCTTAGTCCGTACTCCAATATGAATAGAAACGCGTTGTCGGAATTTCCTTCTGCATTCTCCATCTTCGAGGTCTGTCATGTCAATCCTCTAGAGAGGCTGAGCCCCTCGCTTCTTCTTATGAATCCTCGCAGTGAAGTTCAACAAAACTGGACGGTGATTCGAATCGAATGCGGCATCCCACACAGCTCTAGATCTTCGAATGTCCGATACTGGAATATTCCTCGTCAGAACATAGTCGAGCTGTGGTTTCAAAGTTGTCATCTTCCGCTTCCGCTGCTCCTCTGGAGATAGCTGGGTTGGTCCCTGCCACGTAAGCTGATGGCGGCGATGATTCCTCTTGAATGTCGATGCAATAATTAGACCACTGCGTTCACACAAGTCGACAAGGCGGTAGCCATTGTCCGATGTTTGCTCCACTGGGTAGAACCATTTACCGAGTACTTCGGATTCCTGATCAAGTCCCATCTTCGCATTTGCGTCAATCCCCACGACAACAGCATGTTGACAAGGTATCCTGGCCAGCAACGTATTGATTTCCTCATAGAACGCATCTTTCGAATTGTCTTCGGCGGTTTCAGTGGGCGCATGAGCACTCACTATCCACAGATTGAATCCTCTGTGATCCCGCAGTCGCACAAATGCATTCCTACACGACGTTGAGCCGAATTCCTCGATCATGCCATTGTAGTCCTTCCTTACAGCTATCGCACAGCCTCCCACTCTCCTATCATCAGCGTCACCACAGTAGATGGCGTACTCTTCGACGCTGATGACGGGTCTATCCTCGAGGCGAGTTTCCTGCGAAGCAGCAAACGGTGCATGGAAATAACTCAGAAGATTGGACAGCGCAGATTGTTGGATATCATTCGACAATGACCGGCAATTCAGGGTGGCGAAATTGTGGCTTGTGGCCAAAGACTCCATGAACTCCCTAGGTACGGATCCTAAGGTGTTATGGACCAGAGGCCTTAGTGTGCCGGACGGCAACACCTTTATGCAATGTGTGGGATACTTTCGCGATATAGTTCAGCACGCTATATCGCTTGAACGTTCCCTGTGTACACTGAAACGACTGCTGGGTTCAGTAGAAGCAGGGGCACCAACGAGCAGGTATCAATAGACTTGTATACACACCCCCACGAAACTATATATAGGGATTTGCTCAAGGCCCCCTACAAACGTAGTTATGGCTCTTTAAAATGTCTATATTTTGAGGGCGAAAAATCGGTGGACGAGTTTTATCACTCCTGTACTTCCCTTCATTCACAATCGTTGTGCGAGAGCAAACCAGGATGGGGAGACAGACTGGTAAAAATCGAAAATGCGTTTAGGATTTATCCATCCTTCCAGCCGCTACTTAGCTCTGGAATTTAGAAAGGGACGGGTTGGTCAGTGTTGGTGAATGGCGGGGAGAGTCTAAAGGCGGACGTCTATACCTCACTGATTTGTACGAACTGAGATCTCACACTTGGCAAGTGTTATACAGGAGAGGTCTACCACGCAATTACATGAAAATCTAAAATTCATGTCTGAGGGTGTACTGTGACCTCAAAACTGCTCGACCTCTATGACAAAGCTATCACAGCAGCAGCGCTGCTTCCCCCAATCTCGTTCAAGGGAAGCAGCGCTGCTGCTGTGAGAGCTTTATCATAGAGGTCGTGCCGTTGTTTTTGGGAGAGCATTGGTGGAAGTAGAGTAACAAACGCTCCGCTCCCAGGATAGCGTGATATTAGCTGTAACGCGGTTTCCTAGGGATGAGATACAAACCATAATTTCTCCGAAATGAATTTTGAGATTTTCACGTTTTTGTGTAGTAGACCCTTCTTGCATAGCGCATGCCTAGTGCGAGATCTCACCTTCTACAAATAAGCGAGATATATGCTACAAGTACGGACCCGACCTCGTCTAATCTATGCCAAGTGGAACGCCCCTCCTCTTGATTTTCGCATTCCGCTACATGAATGGATGAATTTCTATCAATATTTTGGTTCTTATTTCCCTGTCGATCTCTCTCTCCCTCTTTCTCTCTCTCTCCCTCTTTATTCCCAACGTTTGGGTCTTTCAAGGGAACAACAATAAGTCATAGTGACAATTCCAAATGAAATGTACATTTCTAGAACCATTTTTGGACGAAAAGTCCGAAAATGCCCATCGCAGCTGCGTAGACCCACTATGAAAAGTTATAGGAATTTTTTCTCTGATTTTCGTACCTATTGCACACTCCAAAAAACGCATTATTTTTAGGCGATTCCGGAAACTGACCTCATAATCGTGATCAGCGCCCAAAACTACTCCACTAAGCAAAGTTTGGGTGAAGGAACATTCTCCAAACTTTGCGCAGACTAAGAGCGTTTCGGACTTGTACGGATTTTTGGTTGGGCGTTTATTTATAGATTAGAGGGCTCTCGAAGCGTTTTGGAAAAATATTCCAGATTTGACTTAAAACTCGCTCTGGGTGTTATTTGGGGTGTTGATCACGAATCTGAGGTTCAATTATCGATTTTCCGAAGTTTTCGACTGTATTCGTTCACAGATTCCCATCGAGGGAGAATTTGATGGCAAATCGCGACTTTTGACGATTTCCGGAGTGCTTCTATAGAATATGCTCAAGTTATCTCTCTGAGGGTTATTTGGAGTGCTGAACACGAATCTGATGTCGGTTTATCGATTTTTGACAGCTTACGGTAGATTATGGTGGGTATACGGTAGTTTGGCCAAAGTCTCAGATTTGTCTCAAAGTTTCTATGTGTGGGTTATTTGGGGTGCTGAATACGAATTCGATGTCCATTTGTCGATTATCGGAATATTGAGGTAGGTTTTGCCCTCTAAATGGCATGTTAACTACCGAAACCTACAGTAAAGCTCAAAATTTTGACAAGCGAACCCCAGTTTCGTGTTCAGGACCCCAGATTACCCCTTTAAACAAGTTTTTAGCGAATCCCGAAAAAAAATTTAAAAACACCTCAAAAATTCCATGGGGGTACGTACCCTCACCCTGTCGCGAGGCTTGAAAAAACGCTCAGAACTTTTTCCAGAGTGGGTCTAGGCAGCTGCGATGGGCATATTCGGACTTTTCGTTCGAGAATGGTTCTAGAAAAGTACATTTCATTTGGAATGGTCACTATGACTTATTGTGGTTCCCTTGTTAGACCCTTCGTCGGGCGGCTATAAAATGATGTATGAACTAAAGTGTGTCCGATTGCCGTTTGCCGGCCGTTTTCGGACGATTTTTGTCGATTGTCGTTTGCCGTTTTTCCTCTCACTTTTCGACAAAATTCGGCAAAAAAGGGCGCAATAGATAACAAACGCCGCGATTAGGACGCGCATGGTAAATTCCCGGCTCGAAAGTAGGGAGACAGGCTATGCGTACTTCAAATCTTCAAGCCAGTTGACGTTATCTACCGTGCGGTCATGTCAAAGCAATTGCTAGTATTATAGTGTCATGCTCGTGTGGGTCCACTTGTCTCGAAGAGTACCGAATTCACCACACTCTCCTTGCTGAGGCTTGATCAATAAATGTAGGGTTCATCGGGACAAGAAATAACACCCTAAACGTTTTTAGGAGAGGGCACAAAGGGTTCAGAGCTCAATTTTTTCAGACAATTTTTCAAAGCTTCGTGTGGAAGACTTTGGACTTCACTGGCAGTTTGTGGGGTTATGCACTTTGCCATCTCCTATTATGCTCACAATTACGCTGAGAAACATGCTACCAAGTTGAAAGTTGGAGTTCTGAGTTAAAAAGGTGGAGGAGGATGTACACGTTGTGGTGAACAATCGTTTCGGTTAAATTCGCTGCCTGACTATAAACTGGATTGACGGAGTCGACGGTGTTCGGAATAAGGGGTGGCGTACAGTTTGGGAAGGAGGTGGTTTGAGCAAACCGCGGTTTTTTAGGAGTCGTATTGGTGCAAAGCTTGAAAAACTACCCCATTCAATGTATTTGAGTTATTAGCGCGCAGTCCAGAAGAAATTTAAAAGGTCGCAGGGGGAGAGATGCCGAATATTTAGCCGTTTCTCAGCAACGTTTTCAAGGCTGTTCGGAAACGTGCGTTTTAGTTGTATTTTTTCACATGATTATCTTTGATCTAAATTCTGGTTAAACAGTAAACACACCGTGAGGCACGAAACGAGTACGACGCGAACTCTGAGAAAGTTTCCTAATCAGATAAAGGATCTAACAACCGTAGGTGCACATTTCTGTTCGTAGGCCCCGCTCAGTTCTAGTATGGCTCACGATTAATTTTATATGAGTTACTCTCAGTTGGTCCTACTTTTGTAAAGGCGCAGCCACCCATCGCGGTGCCGCAGAGGCACTTTCGCGGAGCCGCTCTGGTACCTTTCGCGGAGCCGTTATGGCTTTATCACGGAGTCGCAGCGGCGATTTCCGCAAGAGAAGGGCTGCCACGCTCGTTAAAAAATAATCAAGTCAAGTAGGGGCACACTGACCTCTTCCTTTTTTTTAAACTACTTTCGAATGCTCATCCCCTTAAATTGGATTGCGCGATACTCTGAATTTCGTGCGATAAATTTGAAACACGAAGCAGTTGCATGTCTTCTACATATTCCGAAAAGGGTTGATATTAGAGAACCGCGAAAAGTTACTATCCTTCCACCACAACATTTCCATTACCAGTGTTCAATAGAGCCCATTTCGGTGCTGCTTTTTATATCAGGTATTGTACCAAAGTAAGAGGTTAAATTTTCTTGTGGTATTATTGAAAAACCTCGTGGTGTTATTCAACTAGAACAAAATGCCGAGGTTCAAGGACAGTCGGCCATACACTATTCAGAAACCATTTCTTATCTGGCTATCGAATTACGATTTGTGCATGAGAAAGAAGTATTTTTACTGCTACTTTTAGAACATTTGCATCGTTTTTGTACGAGAGTTTTTTATTTTGCCGTTTGTCGATTGCCGTTTGCCGGCCATTTTCGGACAAAATTTGTCGATTTCCGTTTGCCGATTTTTCAAAATCGTTTGCCGCACATCCCTGTTTCGCATGCTCGTTCGAGCGGTGCACGCTAGGCTCCTGTCATAGTCGGCCAAAGCCGGACTTCACCTTCCTCTCCGGTCCCCAGTTATCCTGCGCCGTCCTCTCCTGTCCCTAGTGGTCCAAATAAAAGCGTAAAGGCCAACCGAACTTTGCTTGACACGACGGCTCACAGCTCTATAATTTTCTAGGTTTTTACTCCGATTTCGTTATATCTTGACCACCGCTGGTGCTGTTTTCCTGCTTTGTAGTCCAGGCAGATGCTCAACTGCTGATCCCAGGAGAAGGGCGGTATGTGAATGAAGAAGCACCGCTCTCCACTTCTTTTATACCCTACCCCTTATCAATTAGTTATCATCAATTTTGTTTACGAGAGCCGTGACGCGACCGCGTCGTGTCGAGCAATGTTCGGTTGGCCTTTACGTTCTTATGTGATCTAGCGCCACCCTACCCCGTCCTTAGTGGTCGGCTGTATATGTATCGATTAGGCTGGCGCACTCGAGCGCACTGCAGACGGCGCAGTCCGGTCACTACGGGAGGATTCTCCACCTCAGTAAACATGCGTATCTACCGCGCCGGCGACGGACGTGACAGGCAGGGGCAATCCGGAGACTTCCGGGGGATTGGTTCACCTGAGTGAGCAATGCCTTGCATACTATGGACCTGGCTGGCTACATCCTATCGGCCGAATATGCCTGACGGCAGTCTACCACGCACGCACGATGGTTGACTAATCTTATTCGGACACACTTTACATAACAATGAAAGAGACGGAGGTGTGTAGAACGTACTGATGGGAACGATAGGGAGAAAAGGGTCTCCGCCAATGACCAACTCGCGACCCACGTGGACTGCAAATGACCAATGCGCTTAAATAGGACTTCTGTGTAGATGGTGGTGGGGCTGAATTCTATCACGCTCCAATCTGTATGTGACAATAGCAGCCTCAGTGTCTCTCTCATTTCTTTTCTGTTATCAATGGGGCTTCAATAACCGTCGATGATTCAACCCTTATGGAGCTATAAAAACTCTCTCTCTTCAATGTCTTTAGCTCTCGTGTATAGACTGCGATTGAAGAGATGTTTTTCCCTCTGGAACATCCCAGAAGCTCGAATCTTGCTGCTCCATAACTGAAGCAGCAAGCTTGGCACCCTCAGGTTAATGCATAAAGCACTGGGCTTATGCTTGCTTCAGAAATATTACATGTCGTGGATCATACTTCCCGCGACCAGCGACAGTGCATATCAGGCATATCGATTTCTGTTCGATATCGATGATAAACATTGCGTCCCGTCGTTCGTCGCTGGAAGTATGATTCTGGCCTAACAGGGCGAGTGACCACTCGGTCGAATGTTAATCCAATGGACCTGCGCTCATCGCCAAGTTACTCGACTGCCCGTATGCTATTCAGGTTTGGAGAATGTGTTCAGCATGGGCTCTCAGTTGCTGGAGATATTTCAATTATGCTACTCTTATACTACATTTAATTCACTTGAGTAGAGATGATTCACATGTAACTTACATTGGCCGACATATGTTACAGTTATTTTGTAATCGTCCCGTGTGTTACAAGTATTAAGTTTTTAGCAATTGAAAACATATTAGATGTAAACTATCCTGGCAAATGTATATGACATGCGACATTTGGTGTACGAGCGAGGGGACGATACTCTGAGAGATTCCCCCGCGATCGTTCACGGATAGAATCCCCTTGGTAGGGACCGAGAGGATACGAGCACGGAGCTATCGCGGCACTATCGCGAAATTCTGCCGGTCTCAAACCGAGAGCGTATCGCGTTCGTTCATCGATGCTCCTGCGATGCTCCATCGCGGAACCGCGAGGAATCGAGATCGGGGCTATCGCAGAAGGATCGCGAGATTTTACCAGTTTCAACCTGATAGCGTGTCGAGCCAGTTCATTGGTGTGTTCGGGGCTTCACATCACGGAACCGCGATAAGGCGATCCCGGAGCAATTGCAGGACGATCGCGAGATTCTGTCACCCTCCACCCTCAGACAATGGGGTGGACCGACCGCGGGCGAAAAATCGCTTCTAGTACCGACCGCGTGCCACTTTCGTACTGACCGCGTGCAAAAAATGTATTCCGTACGGAACGCGGGCATTTTCGTACTGACCGCGAAAACGAAATAGTGCACGCGGTCGATACGCCTGAGCTCCGTACCAACCGTTAGCGATTTTCCATGGAGGCGTACTGACCGCGCGCAGTCATCTTTGCGCGCGGTCAGTACGAAACATGACTTTTCGCTGCGGTCGGTACGTGAGCACACGCAGTCAGTACGCAAGAGCTCGCGTTCAGCACGCAGGCAAACTGGTGAGGGAGATCGGTTTTTTAGATTGCACGGTCGGTACGCAAGTGTTCGCGTTCAGTACGCATGAAAACTGGTGGGTGAGGTCAGTTTGTCAGTCCGCGCCGTCGGCACGGATGTGCTCGCGTTCAGCACGCAATCGCCCGCGTTCAGTACGCAAACAATTTTGTAGGCGAGGTCGCTTTGTCAGTCCGCGCGGTAGGCAAGGATGTGTTCGCTACATACAAGCGTGCAGTACGCAATCGCCCGCGTTCAGTACGCATTCAATTGCGGAGGCGAGGTCGTTTTGTAAGTTTGCGCTGCCGCCCCCAAGACACGCATTCAGTACGCAATCGCACGCATTCTGTAAGCAAGTGAACCCGTGAGTGTGGTACATACGCAAATGCACGTGCTTAGTAAACAACGAAATCTCGAGCGTTTGCACATTTAGCCTATCGATTCTTCAGAGGCAGGGTTCTCCCTGAAAAGTTTTGACCTTGTTGTTCCGGTAGAGAGTCAGATGGGTTGGTCTCTGTGACAGCTGCATTTTTAGAACTGAGAATCCGACGAGAATCACTGAAATGGAGCAACACAATTTTATTCACACATCTGGCTTCATCTATCTCAAGCCTATATTTCGTTTTCTTCAAAACAGTTAGTGCTCTTGAAAAAATCGTTATTCGAGGATGGAGCAACAACATGAACGGGCGGAGTGATCCTAATTATAGCTAGTTTTGAGCTGTTTTGTGTGTTTCTGTCCTGGGCTCTTGCTGCATTCCGCCATAATGAGGGTCAAATACCAATTTTGAGTTATCTGTGCACCACAAGACTTTGAACCATGAGGAAAATAAAAATCTTCAAAAAATTCTAAAAAACAAGAAAATCGAAATCGAAAATCTAAACATTTTTTCATGTTTTTGTATAGCTTGGTCTCTTTAGTGAACGGAATTGTCGGAAGGGTCTCTGACAGACCTTCATTTGTGAAGAAAAAACAGTCTGAATTCATTGGTAAATTTGATTTGAATTTCGCGCCAAAATCGTTTTTGGCGTTTTTCTGCATTTGCTCGTCACTGTCATTTTTGAAGAATTTTTGCGCCAAAAATGTTTTCCATGTTGTTCGACGGTTGTATAAAAAATCAATGAAAAAGTGTTAGATGATCGACCCAGAAGTGCTTGTTGATCGACTCCACAGCAGTCCTCTGGCTCAAGTTTTGTGGGTGATAAATTATACTAATACGTACATAAAGTTCATATGTATAGGAATATACATCAAGTATGGACAATGACATACATAATTGACAATCTTATAATTATATTAGACCCCATCTTCAGATTACTCGTGGTAGGTTGATCAAAAGAGGAAAGGTATGAAGGATAAGTCGACAAAGTTCGTTTCGCCCCTGGCCTCAGACGAACTTCATCAAACAGCTCTGCCGGGGCTCCTCAGTGAGGAACAGAACTATCGATGAAAAAAGGGATGAATACGAAAGCATGAGCTGGGCAGAGTGAAGCAGTGTTAAAAACGCTAGAAAGAGGTATTAGGGCAAGAAGCTATAGTATACTATCAATATCAGAATGAAGTCCATATGATCACAGTCCTTATTTGACAGTATCGAACACCGACCTATCAACAGTGAAAACTTAGCATGTTATGCTTTTTACCAATTGTGTTATACTTTTCTTATCATCTCTTAGGTTGAACTTATATGCTATCATTTTTTGTTTATATATGGATTTTATTATATTTACTCCTACAAATTCAGATGTATATTGGTTTCCAATTAGAACTGTTTTCATTTCTTTGAGTTTTTCCGTGAAGGAATCTAAATTTGAACAGATATTAGCTAATCTCAAGGTCTCCGTGTAAATTGTGGATGCTTTGACTTTTATAGAGATGTCAGAATGAGCATGAGGAAATCTCTTAACTCTGAAATTAAAATCGTCTGTCTTATTATACAATTTTGTGTGTATTCTATTATTAATTATTTCTATACTAATGTCTAAGTAACTGCTTTTATAGGGATTATTGTGCGTCTTTTTGAGCTCCAATACATTCTTGTATATTAGTGAAATTTGACTGTCCACAAATGTTTCATCTTTATTATGGATTATAAGCAAGTCATCCATATATCTAAAAGGTTTGAAAAGTACGTTATTTTCAATTTTTGCGCTAATAGAGTACCTATACTCCAACACGGAAACTGTTATATCAGCTAACAATGGGCTGAAGTTACCACCCTGAGGAACTCCTTTCATCTGTTGAAGCACAAGTTCTCCGAAACGACAGTAACTGTTGCGTAAAAGATAGTCAACGTGATATATCAATTCTGTGATGGTATAATATCTGTAACCGCCTTTATCTAGCTCAGAATCTCGATAAAATACTCTGTATCCATTGGTAACTATCCATTTTTTATTAGCATTTTTGAAGCAAATTTTCAAAAATTCTTTCATGTTACACAGAATAAAACTGTGCGGAAGGTTAGTGAACATATCCGTAAAATCAGCAGAATAAACTTGAACCCCATTGGTACTCAATCTACATAATTGAGCTGCTATGTTAATGTTGGAGATAGACCAATAGGTCTTGAGTCCTCCCTTCCTTTGGTAACTCACATTGGTATAATTAATAAAATGTGTCTTGAGAAACGAGAAAATTTTTTGTAGTTCTACTGCTAATGGTTTCATGCTGCTGTTTCTTGCTCCCGTAATGAATCTGAATTTTATGGGATCCTTATGCAATTTCGGTAAAGCGTAAATGATGGGTAGCTCACAATCTATGTCAAATTTAAGTCCTGCTTTAATATTGAAAAACTTATGCTTTAAAATAGTTGTTTGCCTGTTGGCATTTTGAATCAGCTTATATGTGTCATTATGGTTTTGTTCTCTTTCAAAATTACCGTTTATGATATTAATTCCAAGTTCTTTCATGAGAGTTATGGTGTAGTATTTCTTACAAATAATCCCATAATTATTGCTAGCTTTATCTAAAGGGCAGAAAATGAAGTGTTTCTGGTATTCTTTTATACTCTTATAAGGTATCAGGCTATTAGACTGCCTACTGAAGGAAGTCCCTTGTAGTATTGGTTTGCGTCTTTTTCTGTACTGTTTTTTTGAAGTGCAACTGCAAGTTATTTATTTTAATAACATCTAGCTTGTACTTATTTTTCATATAGTTGATGAATTTCGCTGTAGCGTCGAAATAAGTTTGTGATATTTCACTCCTGTTATTCATCTTGTCTGTCACCTAGCCCGAATGGCTCAATTGTACACAAAAAATTGAAAATGATGCTAGCAAAGTTGATAACACGGGAGAGGCTAGCTTGATCACAATTACGCACGATTCAAATAAATGCTCGAATCTCCACTGGCCATAATTGATATCCCTAACGAGTTCTTCGTCATCCAAAACCTCTATGACCTCCTTGATCACCTCACTATCGAACACGCTAGTGGCGACCGCATAAACTTTTTCTCCCGTCTCCACCGAAGTACCCAAGAAGTTCAACTAAAAAATGGCGATTTCCTTCGAATCGCAGGGGTTTTTCTTTATACATTCCAATTTCTCCTATTTCTCTCTTTCTTTATCTCCTCTGCCCTCTTCTCATTCTTTCCAACTTCAGCTACTTTTTTCCTCTCCTCGTTTTCATCTCTTCGTTAATGTGATATTTCTCTTCGGTTTAACTACCTATTTATTTATTTACTATTTTATTTACTCATTTATTCACTTTTTTATTTAATTACTTATTTATTTATTTATTTATTTATTTATTTATTTATTTATTTACTTATTTATTTACTTATTTATTTAATTATTTGTTAGTTGACTTGTTTACTTATTTATTTATTTATTTTTGTCGTTCTCTGGATCAAATTCCGGTCCGCATTTGCGGACTACGGTTATTGCATCATAAGACACGTGTTAGTCGTGCTGGGGCCGCTTTTTCCCGTCACGATTCACCCTTCTCCCAGCATGATTATCACGTGTCTCATGATGCAACAGTCGTAGTCCGCAATCGCGGACCGGAATTTAGCCCAGAGAACGACATTACTTAGTTATTGATTTTTTGAAAGCAATTATTTATTTGGCTGTCAAGGCGATATTTCTCTTTTTGCCTTCTGTTTATTGATCTCGATCTTTTACTATTTCTTGCTCTTTGTCTTGATCTTATTTCTTGCTCTTTGTCTTGATCTCGATCGTCTTGCCCTTCTGATTAATGCTATTGTTCATCTTCTTGTTCTAGTTGGTGTAGTAATGCCTATGAATGGTTCAGTAATAATATTCAAAATTTGATGGTTTCGATTTTTGCGGAACTCATCGACAAATGTCCTTTCACGTGGACTCAAATGAAAATTTTCTTTGCAGAGAAGAGCGAGTTTATCAGCGGACACTTGCGGACAGACGCGGTGGCAGCACGACGATAATCGTGCTGGACTAGCGGGTCCCGACACAATTACCCCTTCTCCCAGCACGATTATAATTGTGCTGCGTGCTGAAACAGCGACTCGTCGCAATCGTGGAGCGGAATTTCAGCTCGATAACGACAGTACAATCAGTTTCAACAGCTGGCGTATGCCATTGAAAAGGGTCTACAATCACTCTCAACGAGAACGTTCGATCCCATGAGAATTCGCTATATAGAACACACGAGTACTAAGCTCACAACGCGATTAACACATTGAATTTTTTATAGAAGGATAAGGAAAGAGACAAAGGAAGGAAGTGCGAGAGTAGAAACGGAATATTGTAAAATACATACAAGAAATGTCATCTTAGGCTGAAGAAATGTAGTAAAATTCCTCCTAACACAAAAGTTTTATTTGAAAAGTGACACTCAGCAGGTATGCATTGCTCCCATTGGAATGGCGCGCATTAAACGCCAAACATAGTTATCATACATAATAATGAACGGCTGAGTTGACCAGAGATCGTTGACCGATGACCAGAGAATGTGCGGGACTCAGGAGTGCGCCAAGCGCCGGGGAGGGTGTACGGGACCCAACTGAGAGTTCACCAGGCGCTGGGGAAGGTGTGCGGGACCCGACTGGGGGTACGCCTAGCGCCGGGGAAAGTGTGTTGGACCCAACTGGGAGTGAGCCGACGCAGGTGAAAGTGTGTGGGACCGGACTGGGTTTCGAGGAACGACAATACCTAAGTACTCATTTGGCAACGATTTCATCATTCGATGCGCCATAATACACGCCTACAAGTACGCCACAGAGCGGCGTGAGTGTGCACCTTGTTTTTCATTAACATGAAATTAAAAAAACCAAACCTCTCCAGCTGGATCGCGGCTGGGGCGATTTTGAGCTAAACACGCGGTAGGCTTGAAACGGCTAGGGCCTCGATTATAGTTGGCCGATCGCCGTAGCCAGCCCGGTCGATAATCACGAAAGACATGAATGAGGTGGGGTGGAAAAAACGTATTTGCCAACAACCCGCCGAGGGACGTCGAAGGGAAACGGAAGGGTTGATACCGCGCGCGGCATCAACCCATCTTACACTGTGTACTATGGAAATGCAAACTGTGTTCCGTAGCGATATCACTATGGAAAGATAAAGGTTCTATCGAGAAGCGAGTACTCTCCAGCGATCCGATGCGAAAAACTCCGGCGGCCGCGAGGGAAGCCAAGGAAGGCGAGAGGTGGCCGTGGAGCGCGCATTTCGTGCTGAAATTTCACCTCATATTTCCTTCTACTTCCCGGCGGTTTGAAGGCGAGTACGACCCCGGGTGCTTTTTGCAACCTCCATCGTCCATGCTTTTCATACGTTTCGACCGGGTCGGCCAAGACGGCTACGGCGATTTTTTCATCCAATTCTGACAGGGACCTAGCTCCCTCATTTAGAGCCGGTTGAAGTGTGGCGTATTGGGTTTATCATGTCAAGATATCCTTATTTTGCCATGACCGATCGCTCCTCAGCTTGCTTCCCCAAGCTCATTTAAAGGCAGCAGACACGCTCGAAAAAGTTGTTGAGATAACTACGTTACCAAAGTCGCATGGCTCCTAGTAAACTGCTCACGCCGTTGGAAGCGTCAAAAACGAGTCAAAACTACTAAATACCAGCAATACAAATCGAAAAATCTCTGCAACCCCGCCCCAAAATATACTCTGTTTATCTTAAATTGCACAAAACACGGTCCGCCAATAGTCCTCTTAATGGCCCGCTAGTACCGTAGTGTACGTCCACGACGCGTTCTCGGCAGACCCGCGTGTGCACCCGGTGTGCAGAGCAATCGACTCGTCATTGCCGTCACTCGGCCACCCTCCCCTGCCACCCGGGTCTGCCGAGAACGCGTCGTGGACGTACACTACGGTACTAGCGGGCTAATTAGACGACTATTGGCAGACCGTGTTTTGTGCAATTCAAGATAAACAGAGTATACAAACTCGTCCAGATTGATAGTACTAATACGGCCACTTTGGCTAGTTTTTGATGCTTCCAACAAGGTGAACCTTTCAGATTGTATATCGGCTTCTCTATTTCAACCGTCTTGTTGCTAATATTCGCTGTTTCAACCGCGCGCCGTAAGACTCGTCCACTTTCACCTGATACCAAATTAACCGTTTTCCGTTTTTTCGTCAGTTCCCAATACAACCAGCTCCAAACCTTTGATTTATGTCATAAAATCGATACCATTTTGAGCGTGTCTGCTGCCTCTAAGCAAACTAGACTTTGGATATTGTTGATTGAAAAAGCTTGTCCTTTGCTGTTTAAAAGCCAGCGGTTTTGGGCTGTTTCAACTTATTCGTGCGTTACCCCAAGCCCCACCCCTACTTCCAACGTTTGCTTATTTCCAATTATTTGGGACCAGATACTGACCATCGTGATAAAAACCTTTTTTTCTCTTTTCACAAACCCTGCATCCGAGTATTAATGCGTTTCGAAAGAGCGCCAATTCATTGGAAGCAATGAATACCTGCCGCACGTGCATGCGTACTAATAGCGGCCGTCTTCAAAAATGTTTCGTACTGAACGCGTGATAAAATCGAGCCTTCCGCGGTTGAGTGCGTACTAACCGCGGTCAATCCTACGAGCAACATTTGTACCGACCGCGTGGCAATGCGTCCCGACAGCGTGTGCATGCGTACCGACAGCGTGACAATGCGTACCGACCCCGTGCCAATGCGTATCAACGGCGTGACAAGACGTACTGACCACGAGGCAGTTCGTACCGACCGCGTAGCAATGTCTACCGACCGCGTGGCAATGCGTACTGAACGAGTGGCAGTGCGTACCGACCGCGCGACAATGCGTACCGACAGCGTGGCATTGCGTACTGACCGCGTCGCGATGCGCTCCCACCGCTGTCAGTATCTGAAAAGCGGTCCTACTGACCGCGTGGCAATGCGTACTAACCGCGTTGCAGTGCGTACCGACCGCGAGGCGATGCGTACCGACCGCGTGGCAAGACGTACCGACTGCGTGGCGATGCGTACTAACCGCGTGGCATTCCGTACTGACCGCGTGGCCGTGCGTATCGACCGGGCTAATTTGCGTGCCGACCGCGTGCGAATTGCGTTCCAAACGTCGCCCATCCCGCTGTCGGTACGCAACCTGTCCGCGGTCGGTACGGAACATGTCCGCGGTCGGTCCATCCCATTGTCTGAGCCCCTTATCGTACAGCTTCCTATCAACTATGCACTCACCGTGTTTCAGCCGTGCGAGTGTTGTCTATCAGATCAACACGAAGCTATAAGGTATTTGTCCGTGCCGTATTCCACGCTGCTTTACAAATCTTCACACCATGAGAGCGCGGGTCCGGGGGGAAACGATTACGGTCCCATCGCGGATCGCGAGTGTACCACGGTACTAGCGCGGTAAACTTGGTAACGATTGCGGTAGCATCACGGTACGAGCACGAGAATGTCAACGAATGGGTCGATCGGGTAACTATCGCGGGACGGACGAGGCGGAAACGAACACGGTACCAGCGCGGATCGCGGGAGCATCACGGTACTAGCGCGAGAGATTCTCTCAGAGTATATCGTACGTAACATATGATCTAGTTCCGCGATCGCGTTCAGTCAGCAAAGTCTCATTATCACAATCGTGGAGGCGAAGCGGTTGTTTTGAGAATGATTTTTTTATTTTCATAGTTGGATTTTTTAAAAACAACCGCTCGCTTCTACGATTGTGATAATGAGGGCTGAACGCGATTGCGGAACTGAACTATACATGGGTCGAGACAATCCTTATACCTAAAGCAGTTATGTCCCGATGTGTGTGTGTGTGTGTGTGTGTGTATGTGTGTGCATGTGTCCCGCATATCTTAGGAATGGCCGATCAAAACTTGTATGAAATGGTACCAACATTTAGGTGGGTGCGACATTTATCGATTACCAAAAAATCAGCCCGAGTCACTTCTGACGTGCCTCGGGGCAACCGAGTTTGTCCGTGGAGCGCACTTTTGGCCGTGGGTCATGATAACTTCTGCGAGTCGTCTAGCGATGCAAAAAATTCAGGGCGTCATAAAAGGAGTGCAGGACCCCAGTGAGGGTGTGCAAGAAGTCATAGAAAGTGTGCAGGACCCTAATCCGGGTGTGCAGGACGTCATAGAAAGTGCGCAGGCCCTAAGTAGGAATGTGCAGGACCCCAGCGGAAGTGTGCAGGACGTCATAGAAAGTGTGGAGGACCCCAGTGGGAGTGTGCAGGGCGTCATGGAAAGTGTGCAGGACCCCAGCGGAAGTGTGCAGGACGTCGTAGAAAGTGTGCAGGACCCCAGTGGGAGTATGCACGACGTCATAGAAAGTGTGCAGGACCCCGGTGGAAGTGTGCAGGACATCATAGAAAATGTGCAGGTCTCCAGCGGGAGTGTGCAGGACGTCATTGAAAGTGTACAGGACCCCAAAAGGAGGTGTGCAGGACGTCATAGAAATTGTGCAGGACCCCAGCGGGAGTGTGCAGGACATCGTAGAAAATGTGCAGGACCCCAGAGGAAGTGTGCAGGACGTCATAGAAAGTGTGCAGGACCCCGGTGGAAGTGCGCAGGACATCATAGAAAATGTGCAGGTCCCCAGCGGGAGTGTGCAGGACGTCATAGAAATTGTGCAGGACCCCAGCTGGAGTGTGCAGGACATAACAGAAAATGTGCAGGTCCTGAGTAGTAGTGCGCAGGACGTCATTGAATGTGTGCAGGACCCCAACGCGAGTGTGCAGCACGTCACAGATAGTGTGCAGGACCCAAATGGTAGGGTGCAGGACGTCATAGAGGGTGCGCAGGTCCCCAGTGGGAGTGTGCAGGGCGTCATAGAAAATGCACAGGTCACGAGTGGGAGTGTGCAGGTCATCAAAAGTTAGCAGGACCGCAGTGGGAGTGTGCAGGACGTTACCAAGAGTGAAGAATTTGAAAAAAGGTTTTTTTAAATTTTTTAATGCTAAACCTTAACCTTTTGTGGAGAAGAAAACAGATTAGAAAACATGAATTTTGAGAAGCGTGCGACGCGTTTCGAGATTGACGCAGAACTCCTGAGACATTTTCTTGCCAGTTTTAGGAAACAAGCAGCAGGTCCACTTCCGCACCTTCTCTGTTCGCCACTCATTGCAACCGCTCAGTCATTTCGATTCCCTAACTTCCAAAAACCAGTTTTTTATATGTTCTAAGTCTGAGCTTATCAAAATCTGCACCACAAAACATAAACAACTACCTACTAATTTCATTCATTGAGAACAAGGGCATGACGTTGGTGAACTAGGGAAACATCATATAAAATGAGAATGCGTTTGTCCTTATCATGATAGAGACGGTAAGGCGAGATTAATAGCTTGTGAACTCTACAAATTGGAAGAAAGGGCAGTGGGTAGCGACGTACTCTGCCAATTCGAGACTTGATGCTTCGGCGAAAGCGGCCTTTATCACGCTTTGTTATCATAAGGCATCAAATTCACCTCTAGCGCCGTCATGAAAGCTTATCCGCGCAAAGGGTGAATTTGCTGAGCGGTTGGATATCAGTCAGCGCAAAGCGTGAAAATACCGCCTGCGCTAACATGTTAATGCATATCAGTTGTTGAGCGGCTGCATACCACTCAGCGCAAAGGGTGAAATGACCGCCGTTGCTGGCATCTCAGAAATTTCTAAACAAATGAAAACATCCCAGCGAAAACATGATAAAACGAATAATCACGTCTCAATGTGATCACGTCTCAATGTGTTTACTATGAGCACCGCCGGTATAAAAGCAGCCTCATCCCACCAGAGTCCTCATTCGGCATTCTGCTGCCGGCCCTGAAAGGTGACTTCGGGTCACTCTCCGGAGGCCAGCATAATTTTGGTTGCTGGGAGGATACAGTGGGTATCCTCACGACAGAGGGGACGAGTTACGCCGGGGTCCGCAGAGGGTGGCTCCTCACCGCAGACCTCGGTGAAGATTACGCTCATGTTGCGGACAAGGGGCTTCCTTGCTGTGGACCTTCAAATTCGTGAAATTTTCGGGGTAAATTCACCCATTTTTCGAGGTTAATTCACCTCATTTTCGGGGTAAATTGGACCCTCTCTCGCTGCCAGTTCGCACCATTTTCACGGGAAATTCACCTCATTCTCACCTCTCCTAGCGGCAAATTCACCCATACAGTGAATTTAGCGCGGCGAATTAAGACTTCATGCCGACTTGTACATGAGCATCAAGTCTCTTTTGCTGCGGCATCAAGTCTCGAATTGGCAGAGTAAGGGAAGGAAGTGCAGAAGGGGTTGTGAATTTTATGCCGGTAGCAACCGACGATTTACTGCTGGCTTCTTATGTTTTGCTTTTTGATCCCACATTGTGATACCCCCACGGCCTGCTGTAAATGTGCGGCACCCTGCTCTGCTCAGGAGAGTCCATACCTACGTACAGCAACTTTCGGTTAGACGGAAGTCAGTCACCACCGTTCTAACTAACTAATCCGTCTCAGGTAGTTGGCTCACGCAAAAGTTTCTGTGAGCGAAAACTTCGCTAGGTCTCGCTAGTTTGCAAGTATTATACATTGACCGATTTATGTTACAAGTATATTGTTTTGGGCCTACATTATACATGGTAATATACATTGACCGATTAATGTTACAAATATATTGTTTTAGGCCTTTTATATTACATGTAATATATCACACCAACTTGGACGGCACGATCTTCGTGATACATCCATTGATGGACGCTGCCACCGCCCCTCCCGCGAATGTTCTGTAGAACAGCCCATCGACCTGCAAAGCCGTAGACATCCCGAATTGACGTCCTGTGGACAACAACTCGGTCTGCGTCGATTCAAGGCACTCGGCGGGATCGCCGGTCGATGGGCTGTTTAACAGCCCGTCGCCCTGCTCAACAGCACACTGGGACGACCCCGCGTAGAGCTGCCTGTTCGCCAGCGGTGACTCGTTCTGGGCGGATCGACGTCCTGTAGACAACAGCGAACGTCTGAGTAACTGTCAGAAATTGGGCAAGAAGTTGTCGTGAATTGGTCGAGAAGTTGTCCAGAATTGGGCGAAAAGTTGTCCAGAATTCTCTAGTGTCTGCGAAAGTTGTCCTGCATTCGTACGCCTGCCGGACAACTTTTCGTCCGATTCTCGGCAACTAGTTTTACCTGAGTGCGTTCCGCGTAGCGTATATTTATATCACACCGACACGCTTCGCGGTCGGCATACTGACACGCGTCGCGGTTGGCACACCGACACGCGTCGTGGTCGGCACACCGACACGAGTCGCGGTCGGCACACCGATACGCGTCGCGGGTGGCACTCCGGCACGCGTCGCGGTCGGCACTCCAACACGCGTCACGGCTTGGTCGCCCAGCCTCCACTTGGGTCACCACCGGATATGCAGCTCCTCCAGATGCTGGGCGGGGCCAATGTACCGCAAACTTGGGTAATTGAACCGGCTGCGCTTTCATCATTGACAGCATGCCTGAAAAAATGCGTCGTATACTTCCCTTTTATCTAGAGCGTTAGCTGTGCAACAGCTCGACATCGACCAGAGCGTAACTCGCGGCCACGGCCCCGCCGAATATCGGCGCGTTGGCCAGCGGTGATTCATGGTGGGCGGATCAACCTGTTGTCGACGCCCCAGTTTGCCAGAGTACCATGTGACCTGCATAGCGCTTAGAAAGGATGCATTCATTTGAGAAAAATGATCGTCTCGTATCGGGCTCTGTTAGAGTCTTCATTAAAGGCAGGGTTCTCGAGAAAATCGGCTGTTGTGTTATCACCGTAGAATGGTAGATCTGACCATCAGAAAAGTGAAAATAAGTGAAAAATTGGAGAAAAAACGCTCAGGAGAAAGTTATGGCTTGGTGTCCTCCCGCCCCCAATTATCGAGATTTGGGTAAAAGCCTGTTTTGTCAACTTTTATTTTGCTTCTAAAGTAATTTCTGAACAATTCTAGAGACTACTGATTGCTTTAGCAGAAAAACAAATGTCGGATAAGCAAGCATTTTTGGAAATTTCGTTAATTAGGGGGCCGGCCGACACCAGTAATTAGCCGTTATATTTTGTTTTTGGGCGTTTTTCCAGCAAATTTCCTGGTTTTTCACTTACTTCCACTTTTGTGATGGCCAAATCTACATTCTTATGAACAGAGCTCAGAAGTCGTTTTTATCGCGAACCCTGCCTCTAAAGTCTGAGTAAAAAAAGAGCCTAAAATTAGGGCGACAGTTGGGTTACCGATAAAATTTCATTCTGGAAAACCTCAAACTGCCTTCGACACAAATTCAAAGATTGCACTTCACTCTTCTGTTTTTCAGCGACTCGACAAGTCAAAAGTGCTCCCGAGAAATCGAATCAGAAGTCGCCGTCCAGTTCTGCTCGACTTGGGAAACGTGCGAATCCGAACGCTGACCTACTCTACTTGGATCAGCTGATTCTCTAGCTAATAGCCAATAATCAATAATCGACCTAATCTGCATGAAATTGATTGTGTAGGACTACACAAATTTTGCCTTCATTCCACTATCAATTTCAGCCACTCTCCCAACAATACTTGCCACTTCGTTTTGAAGCATTACATCATGATCTCCCTCACATTTCCATGTGTATTTCCTCACCAAGCCATACCGAAGGTCCACTATTCCAGTTGACCCTCTCTTTTGCATAGGTGTTTCTTGTCATGTATACTTTTTCACTGTAAATCCTGTTCATTACCTTCGGCTTTGTGATCGTGTTCCTGTATCAAGGTACAATTCCTTCTGAGTCCCTGACTGATTAATTGAGTGTATTTTTTTGTTGTAGAGCGTGTTATTATGAGACGGGAGCTTTCTCCCTCAGTGCAAAGAGAATAAAATTTATCCTTTATTCAATCAGTCATAATAGCAGTTTCACATATGATTGCTGGCAACAGCATCGAAGCGTTGTGTTTACGACCAACTTGCTGTCTATCTCTAGAAAAAGGAATCGAATAGTTACGGAAGTGTTATAAAGAGCTAGAGCAGGGTAAGGCGTAGCGGTGTGATCGGCCCGTGAGAGGGCCCCCCTCCTTTAGCTTTGGATCCGGTGCGGCCCCCACCCACCTAGGTTGTGACTTTGAAGGCAGTGTTCACGAGAAATCTCGTTCTCAAGGTCGCGGTGTGACACACTAAGTTGGCAGGTGCTGTAGAGGATAGGGTCGAAGAAAGCAACGCAAACTGGCCAGAAATAAATACAAACTGCTTTGAAAGCACTCCCGTTGCGCCTACCTATCCAGGTCCGCCCCCCAATCGGACGAGTTTGTGGCGCCGCACACGTTTCGATGGCAAATTGCCAAGCAGCTCTGCCGCAGTTAACATTATCGATTCTCGCAGATTTCGCGATTAGCGCGCGCTTGCCGAAATCAGCAGGGCCCATGATTCTCGTCCACGCCCTGAATTCAGAAACCGTTATTTTGACTTATTCTGAACGTTTTTCTTCCATGTTTCTTCACTATTAGTTACCTCACGACCAAACAATCCCATTTTTGGGTCGAACTCGAGTGCGATATTGATCGTGAACACTGCCTTTAACCCCTTTTGAGAGGTCTCTTCCGAACAACGCTACCAAACGATTTTCCGCAAAAACGGAAGTTATAGATCAAGTCACACCGGCTGTAATCGGCTCAAAATGGTCGGATCGACCTGAGACTCTGCCAACAGTTTTCTCTCACGGTCCTCTTCAAAACAAACACTACAGCAGCTCGATCCAGAAAAATTATTTTTTCGACCTCCACAGACGCCGCAGTCCAGACAGCGGTTTTCCGATCTCTGGTCAGTATCTTGGATTTGGCTGAAATCTGGACTAGGGTGTAATTCAGGGCACTGAAGACAAATCTGACGTCCGTTTCACAATTTTCGACCTGCTACCTCAGCTATACGATGGTTTGGGAAAGACGTAATTCATGCGATGATTTTACGGTTCGACTCAATGGCGTGTATATTCGCGCCATACCTTTTTAACTTACTACGGGCAACAAAGTGGTGAATGGGCCCCTGAAGTAGAGCCTGCTCTCGAGTAAGCAGGAAATCGGAGGGCTTCTAAGGATTCATGCAAAGCCTGTGAAGAGTTTCAACAACCACGTTCTGAGACGTCCCGGCAATCAGAAACGCAGAAAAATCTCGAAATTCTGGATTATTTGTCGGTCAACATATTGGGATCACTGAGAGAACTAACGCGTTGGCGAATAGGGAAAGTGCTTCGGTTAGCGACCAGGTTGCAAAACTGTGCGGAATGTTTCGGGATGAGAATGCGGTCCTGCGTTTCGGATCGAGATTGCAACGCGTTGATGTTGCAGGACCTAAATCATCCAATGCTTCGATTGAGACAATGATGTAGGAGACAACACTAGGAAGACAACACTCTCTATGACTATAAACTTTCCTGGAGCAAGCTTTGCGACAGTCGTCAGACCGCGAGGATTGGCATACTAGATCTATTAGATGAGGGTCCAGGTCAGAATCGATCCCAGTAGAACGAAGAAAGCGACATACTCGCCCTTAATTTTGGAAATTGCCTAGAATACAAAACCAACAGAGCACGGCAAGGTACAGAGAGGCCGCGCTCCCAAGACGACAGCCAGGGGAGGGTGAAGACTTTCTTCGACACAGCTCACTTTGACTATGACAAGGTGTCATGTCTTAAAAAAAACTATCTACAGATTTTTGAACTTGCAGAAATGGGCTGAGATTACTTCGCCAGGCGATGAGACGACACCACTACAACCCTACAGAGCACAACAAAACCTTGCGTGTTTTCTAGGCTATGAGAAGGAAGGCTTGAAGCGAGCCACCGGGGCTGCAATGACATCTACTGCCATAGCCTACACAACATCTAAGAAGGCATTTAATTTTGCCAAAGAATTTCCACTCGTACTTGAACGATGAAGACAGTAACAGTTGCTTGTGGAGCTCATTACGAAGCGAGAAGAGCCTACAGGTGTGACTAAGCAGTTCGCTGTTAACATGAAGCATGATCTGTTGAAGTAAGTCATCGACGAAAACCTCCCGATCTCACCTCTAACAGATGATCACACAGGAAACGGAATAAAATAGATAGTCTTTTTACTGAGAACTGCATCTCCTGTCAATCGTTCATTAACTATTGTGGAAGTTCAGAATAATTTCGCACGTGGCACCTTGCATGTCTCACTGGAACGCTTCATTAAATTCCTAGACACATCAATCTGGCCTCTCGATGAGTATTTCAACATTCTTCATTAAACGTATTATTTCTCTTTCTTGAAACGGTTGTGGTAGGGCTTCCGTTATGACCAGTAGGATGCAAGGCATCTACGGATTATTGAAAGAACATATGTAAACAGCAACGAAGTTTCGGGACCCGCGAGGAATGATCTGCTGTTGTCTGCGGAGCACACAAACTGACCCCTGTAATCACGACGCAGGAAGATATGCAATGAACCTCACCCAAACTTGTTATGAAGGAGTACTTCCTATTTGGTTCACCAATAAGATTAATGGGAGATCTACCTAATGATCTGCAGCAGAGAAACTTATTTTCGGGTTCCTTCAAATGACGATGCTCCACCGTGTCTGATGGGCTACAAGTTTTCATTCATGAGTACACAATATTCTCACCAGTTACCTGGTGCTGCTTGTAAGCCTCAGACGGCTGAAACAGAACTTAGATGTCACACCGCAGGGGCGAAAGCAAGAAAATGTCACATAAAGGGTAATAAATGACACCAGTACATCTAATATTGTAGAACACGTGAACGCAAGCCTCCACCACTTCGCCACATTTTTTGAAACTCTTCCGAACGAAGCCTTTCAGTAGATTTCACAATTAATTTCGAGGTCTGAAAAAGGAGTGCAGCACCGAGTAAATTTTCTGCAAACGTTTTGTTGGATTTTATTGATAGCACAAAGCGCCCCATCGTCACAACTCACTTCAAAATTGACGGAATGAATTTTTAGAGTTTTCATGTTTCTGTAAGTGAGGTGAATACAATGGTATGTTAAAAGTCTTCCTGACTCCGGTGCTTCATCGTAATAATTGTATTTCTTTCTGTGATTTCCAATGACCACAGCTCGAAACGTGTCACATTTCTCTTATGGTGACCGTCTGATCAGTTCACAATGAGGAATTTTAATTAGGAAATATACAATTTTTTATTAATTCCGGGTATTAACCCAGTTATTTCGCATCACTATTGTATGGTACTCGTTGAAAGCTGTTCAAAAATGGCATCAAAATTGAATTCGTAGGACTCTGAAACAAGTTATGGCTATGTGGCGCTTGGTGCACGCGAAATGGCAGCAAATTGCCGTTGTTGAGAAAAAAATCTGTTCAGTAGGACAGGAGGGAAACTTTTGGCATGATGAAGGACCCCCCATCTCTGTAATCGTCACACCGTGCGCCTGAGCCAGAGCTAGAGCCCACAGATAACGCATTAAACTAATCGGAGGAAATCATTGAGGCTCGTTTCGTTCGGTGATTTAACCAAACCAGTTTACCCACATCTTTAGGAAAAACAGTACATGGTTTTGTGAGAAACTGTTTATTTGCGTATCTCGACTCAGGCCTTCATAACTTGGCAGAACTTCAATATTTAAAGGCAGTGTTCACGATAAATCCCGTTCACGAGGTCTCCGAGTGAAACACTAAGTTGGCAGGTGCTGTAGAGGATAGGGTCGAAGAAAGCAACAAAAACTAGCCAGAAGTAAATACAAACGGCTTTGAAAACTCTCCCGGAGCGCCCCCTCTATGCCGGTCCGCCCCAATCGGACGAGCTTTCGGCGCCGCACACATTTCGATGGCGAATTGCCAAACAACTCTGCCGCAGTTAGCATTATCGATTCGCGCAGATTTCGCGATTAGCGCGCGCTTGCCGAAATCAGCAGGGCTCATGAATCTCGTCAACACCCTGAATTTATAAACCGTTATTTTGACTTATTCTGGGCGTTTTTCTTCCCTGTTTCTTCACTATTAGTTACCTCACGACCAAACAATCCCATTTTTGTGTCCAACTTCAGTGCGATATTCATCGTGAACACTGCCTTTAATGGGGCATTTCAAACCATGCCTGACATATCTCCAATTTCGGATTTTGAGAATATGTAGTTCGTCCAATATGGGAAATAATATCGATTTCGCGGAGTTATGACAGATTTAGCATATTTCCTCAAAAGAGACATCATAAAAATTCCAAACCTATAAACGTTTTTGGCAATTGGAAGGCCATCAAATACCACCGAATGTCAATTCAAAAGAGTAAATTTCTATCGAAAACTTTTTAAAATGGATTTGAGCTGCATTCTCGAGATTTCGCACCTTACATGCATCTCCCTTCGACGTCATTGAAGATTATCGAAATTCAAGACCAGTTGAGTTTTGCCAATATCTAAGTGAATGTCTCAAGAAGGCTGTGGGTAGTATAATTCAAAGGAGATAAGTTTTCAGCGAACTGGCATTTTCTGTCTGATCCCTTCCTTCTTTTTCTCCTGGAGACCACTTGCTCTCTTGCAATGACATACATATCTACAATGGTTTTCGAAGCTCATACATAGGCCAATAAATGTTACGGAGTTGAAATTTTACGACCATGTCTCGAGAAAATGAGTTAAACTAGTGATAATACCACAAATCACCCTCAAACCGCGAGTTGAGGGAATATCTTACCCGGACTCTCTCGATGCACTCCTCGATGATCTATGTCACTCTCTCTCTCACCCCGGTGAATTCAACGTTGAGAATCTGGCCTTTGGTCCCGTTTAGAAATGCTAGTCATAAGTTCTTCGTTTTCTCCATTTATCAGAAGTAAGTAGTATTTTGAGCTTTTCAATTCTTTTTGGAGCCACCGATTTTATCTCATTTCCCCTTGTTCCGCTAACCAGATGCCATCGACTTCCTTCGAACCATGCCTTTATGTGGGGCATTCGAGTTTCGATTTCAATCGATTTTCAAAGGCTGAGAAGTGACCCTGATACAGGCTGCGATTAGCAGCGCTAAATATACTCTGGTAACATATGATTTCGATCGACAACCTGAGAATGGACGATATGGGCAGCGATGCGTAACCAACACCTATGGATGATATACCGAAGTATAAGAATTTGTAACTGCTCATGGTGGCTAAGGAGGAATGGTATCTCTGCTCGAGATGGACTGAGGATTGACTGACAATGCTTAGTTTGAGTAAAGGGAGATTCATCGACTTGCGAGGAGTTGCATTCTGCCCATCTTTGCGTAACAACATGCTGAGCTTCACCAAAGCATAATCCTGCAAACTTGCTCGTCTAAAAAAACCAGTGGTTCAGACGTGGAATCTGAGATTGAGGGAGTTTCACCTAATAATTCTGGGTTTCTCTCGAATCGACTCAATAAACTTCCTATAAAAGCCAGAGTTCATTCTAATTTTTTACGTATGTATGCTCAAATTACTATTTAAAAACAGGGATAAGCGACATTTTGCTTTCTGACTTACGCAGATTTTGAGGTCTCGAAAATCTGCTTTCCGATTTCCCAAAGTAGGTGCGTATGTAAATCGGAACAAAATTCGGAAATAATGCAAATTTCCTTTCCTACATTTAAGTTTGAAATCTGAATACACTGGCATTCTCGGTATTCGAATAATGCAATAATTTGAAAAATAGAAAAAACCATGTGTTTGTTATCAATTCAGGGAAATATCATAAATCATATCTTAGAAATATTTTGAATTCTACAACCCATAGAATTACGTAGGGGGTTAGTAGGAACGGGCACGTTGACGGGGAAAGTGTAAGGGATTAGAGATCGTTGGATGTTGTGAGTAATAGTTGTGTTGAAGCAAGCAAACATCCTCAGAAGTGGATCCCTGGAGCAGTGTGTAGAACGTCATTAGACTAATACGAAAAGTCGGACACCGCGTAAAACGTTCCTAGTAATGCGCGGAGCATTCGAAACTCGGCCTAAAACTCTCTTCAAAATGGGACAGAATTAGAGAACACCGCGTAGAAGTCTTTAGAAACGAGCGGAGGATCCGAAGCACCACGTAGGAATTCCATAGAACTGGGATGTGGACTCATAATAGGAGTGGGTCGATTACTGATCTGCGGTGTTCGCTGATCGTGAGGGATCTCCCATAAGATGATCGTTTGATTCGCATTTGCGGACTACGGCTGCTGCATCACGCTATAGTACGGTAATCGTGTCTTCCAGCACGATTATCATCGTGTCGCGTGATGCATTAGTCGTAGTCCGCAACTGCGGATCGGAAATTGGCCTTTCAGAACAGCAGTATTGCGGGTCATATTCTTCGACTTCGTTTAACTCATTTTTCGAAGCAAAATTCACTCGACCCACTACAGACTTTGGAGGAGATAGGAAAAACCACTACACAGTTTTTACGACGTTGTGAAAGCTCCTTCTCAACTCCCACACGCCTTCCATGTCGATGTGCGAGCTCCTTCTGAACTCCATTAGGGACTTTTTTGGCGTAACGATACAATTCATTCGAAAGAGTTTTTCGCGAGATAAAATGTAGTAACTCCCTTTCTAATCTACAAATTGTCGTCAAAACTAACAATATTCGTTGCGCCGTCGAAGAAATGCGGGAAATGGTGTTCCATCCCAATACAGCATTCCATCGCGTGCGTGTGCGTGCGTACACTTATCTCACCAACTTTACCCTTGTCTCCTTGTCTCCCTCTGCACACGTACGCGAGGGAACCACGGGAACTCCATCCCGGAGTACTTTTTCATGTATCACTTTCCTTGAAGGCAGTGTTCACGATGATTTTCGTCCCCAAGTTTTTCACATAAAACAATGCGTTGGCCTCCGTGTTACCAGAATTACGAAGAAACGGCGAGAAACGCATTAAAACGTTGTATTTCAGTGACGTTACTCTATACCATGGACTAGTTATCCGGTTGGATGAACATGTCATGGTGTTTGTCACCGTTGCGGAATTGGGTCAATCGGGAATAGAAGGCTATTTTATGGAAAGCAGGATTAGTCAGGGCCCTGAGGAGAGAACGGAGCACTCACTCACTCACTCACTCATCCCGTTAGCTGGCGTCTGGTGGAGCGGGATGCCCTCTCAACCAATACACTGCTGTAGGTGCCATAGGAGCTCGTGCGGCCTGAACGATACGCTTCCAATCAAAACGGTTTGCAGCAAAAAGTTTAGCGTTAAGGACACTGCACCGTTGAGTCTTCAGATCCTCCTCTATATGTTTGGGCCATGTCTTCTTCGGGGCCGTTCGTCGAATTCTCCACGATGGTGGGCGCTTACGCCACAGCATATTGTACGGGAGACGGGACGGGTCCATCCTACATACATGTCCGAACCATCGCAGTCTTCTTGTCTGCA
This sequence comes from Aplectana chamaeleonis, assembly GCA_029168955.1. Taxonomy (NCBI): domain Eukaryota; kingdom Metazoa; phylum Nematoda; class Chromadorea; order Rhabditida; family Cosmocercidae; genus Aplectana; species Aplectana chamaeleonis. The sequence continues at coordinate 159,669 of JAPDOI010001312.1, forward strand.
GCTGTTCTCCGACCGTCGGTTGATTCATGCAGCTCTTCCGTATATCGTCGTTACAAACATGATCATGAATCGTAATTTTAAGAATCTGGCGCAAACATCGCATCTGGAAGACTTCTAGCTTGACGAGGTCTGACTTTAGCAGAGTCCAGGTTTCCGAGCCGTATAGTAGTACGGGTATTATCAGCGCTCGGAACATTCGCACTTTAGTCTTCAGTGAAATGTTGTTTTTCTTCCACAAACACCAGCCAAGCGACGCAAACACACTAGACGCCTGCCCGATTCTGCTGCACACCTCTGCCGTAGCCGCAACTTTTCGCTCCTGCACTACCGACCCAAGGTATTTGAATTCCTTGACCTGCTGAAGCTCAACTCCTTCAAACTGAACAGATGCAGGCGAACCATCGGATGTCATGACCTTGGTCTTCTCCTGGTTGATTCTTAAGCCGTAGGAGCTTTCAATCAGTGCCATATCGCTTATCAAGGACGTTGCCTCCGCATCAGTGTCCGTGAACACTGCGCTGTCATCCGCGAACATCAAATCTGTGACGTACTCATTACTTCCGTATTGAACGCCTCTTCTGTTCTCGAAGACCTTCCTCATAATAGCGTCCACAACAGTATTAAAGAGCAGAGGCGAGACCACATCGCCTAGGCGAACTCCAGCGGTAACGGCAAACTTCTCGGACAACTGATCCCCAATGCGTACGGAACTGGTAGACCCTTCGTACGTTTCCTGGAGGAGCTTGACTATCTTCCTCGGTATGTGCTCGCTTTCAAGTGCTCTCCACAGCGCCGGCCAGTGAATACAATCGAACGCAGATTTGAAGTCTATAAATGTGATAACGACACGCATCCCAGAGCGAATTCTCTCTTCCATTAGCTGTCGAAGTGCGAAGATCTGATCACTGCAGCTTCTTCCTGGCTGGAACCCCGCCTGTTCTTCACGACTTGTTTGCTCACGATAACGCTGAAGTCTGTTCTGAATAACCCTCATGAAGACTTTGCCAACGATAGACAACAGACTGATCCCTCGGTAATTTTTGCAGTCTCTAGCATCACCCTTCTTGTGTATGGGCACGATTGTGGCACGTTTCCAGGTAGCTGGTATTTTCTCAGACTGCCAGATAAGAGTAATCAGCCGATGAAGTTGGCGCAGCAAGACGTCTCCGCCAGCCTTGATGGCTTCCGCAGTGATTTTGTCCACTTCTGACGCTCTGCCGTTTTTCAGTGACTTTATCGCTGCCGTTAGTTCATCTACAGTGGGTTCTGCGTCGAGAACTGCATCTCCGGCCGCTTCAACTACTGGTGGCTCGACAAGCGGTCCTTGCGGCGCTTCATGACTGTATAGTTCACTGAAGAACTGTCTCCATCGACGGAGGCGCTCGTCCACAGAGCGCACGAATGACCCATCTGCATTCCTGATACTATCGCTTGTTGGTTTCGTCCTTCCTCCGAGCCGCTTGAGTGTCCGATAGAGAGTTCGATAATCATGCCTGCTCGCAGACTCCTCCAAATCAGCAGCTACCTTATTCCAATACGACTCTCGTTCTATTTTCAATCTGCAACGAAGCTCTCTGCAGAGCTGACGATATCGATCGTAATCGGTCAATTTCGCTTTCTTCCGTTCTTCTGTGAGATGTATGGATTCATCTGATATCCATGGCTGGATTCGCTTACGAGGGGCAGGACAAAGTGGCTCTGCACATTCCACGATGGTGGCTGCTATCTGCTGTTCTTGTTCATCCACAGATGCACCGTCTGCCAACAGCGCAAACCGATTCGACAGTGCCATTTGGAATAACTCCTTCGTCTCAGGTACCATCAAATGTGCCCAGTTGAATTGGCCTTTAGATGGCTCCACAGTCCTAGCTCGTTGTAGACGAAGCTTCACTACTGCACGCAGAAGGTAATGATCTGAACCACAGTCGGGTCCTCTCATTGCACGAACATCCTTGAGCGACGACCTGAAACCCGAGCTCATCAGCACGTAGTCTAACAAAGCTACGTCTCGTCCGGAAGGATTTCTCCACGTCAACTGATGCTTTCTGCGATGCTGGAAATGACTGTTTCCAATAATGAGTCCATTGAAAGCTGCAAACGTGAGCAAGCGCAGACCATTGTCGTTCATGTCACCAACGCCAAATCGGCCCAATACTGCTTCCCAGCCCATCCTGTCTTTTCCAACATGTGCGTTGAAATCACCTGCGACTAGAACAACGTCTCTCTTCGAAATCGTGTTCAGAACGTCCTGAAGCTGAGCGTAAAACGCGTCCTTGTCGGAATCCGGGCTAGGCTCTGTCGGCGCATAAACTGCCACAATATGCGTCCTTATAGTTCCTTTCAGCGTGAGGACAGCGATTCTGCTAGAGATAGGCTCGAATGTCACAACGCTTCCAGCTGCTTTCCAGTTCAGCATGAATCCAACGCCTTGATGGTGTCCGTCACTACCGGAGTAGTACAGCACCATCCTTTCTTGACTATCTGGCACCTGGACAGTCATTTTTCCACTTCCACTGATCCTCAATTCAGACAGGGCGGCAACCGATACCTTCGACTTCAACAGTTCCCTGGCAATGATTTCTTTCTGCCCGACGTAATGCCCTGATCGCACATTCCATGCCGCGAACCGCGCCTCCTTCTTCGGCTTTACCAGTCGTCCACTGTTCTGGCCAGTAGCATACTTGTCACCAACACCCTGGGTCCCCAGTGTTGGCGCATCGGCTGCCCCGGATGCGGTAGCCGTATCGCGTATTCCTATGAGACTCTCCATGGTTACCACCTTAGGTTTTCCAGCCCGTCGGTAGCATGGGGGGCCAACCCTCCACCTTTCTCATCCGGGCTTGGGACCGGCAATGGCGGAACGGAGCACTAGAGAGTAGAGAATTGCGAAGGACGACTCCACAAAAGATTTCATTGTCACAACAAACACTTCCAGTGATACTTAAGAGGCGGGGTGATACTTAAGGATTTTGTGTACTTCTGGCGGGTTTTTTTTCAATTTCTGCGTCATTTTAGTTCTACCCGCGGGCCAATTAATCAATATAGCGAATAGTCTTAAAATTGAAGATTATCGTGAACATTGCCTTTAAAGGCACAGTACACCCTCAGATAGGAATTTGAGATTTTCATGTAATTTTGTAGAAGACCCCTCCTGTATAACACGTGCCAAATGCGAGATCTCGATTCCTCCAAATAAGCGAGATATAGGCGACCACCACAGGCTCCACCCCCTCCGCTTACCACCACAGGCCCGACCCCCTAACAGATTTTCGAACTCGATAGCGTCTCGATGGATGGATGATTTCCCAACAAGTCGTCGTTCTTCAGACCATTGCCAGACTGTCTCCTTATCCTAGCTCGCTTTCGCGCAAAGGGTGCAAATGAAGGGAAAAAGAGGCCTGAGGCAACTCGTCCACCAATTGTTCACCCTCAAAAGCTAGGCATCTTTGAAGAGCCATAACTCTGTTCATAGGGGGTCCTGTACGATTTCAGAGATACCACTGTGATCAGCGTGTGACTCTCTCCAAGCTAAGCATGAAATCTGAAAATTATTTTTTTTTGGTGTCCTGTGCCTTTAAAGGCACAGTCCACTCTCGGAATCGTTTCTCTACTTTTCCGCCTATCTTGAAAACGATCCCGTGCCGATTCCAATGATGTCTCTGGAATTGTACAAGGCCCCCTAGAAACGGAGTTAAAGGCAGTGTTCACGATAAATTTCACTTCCGATATCTCCACGGTTTACAGAAGGTCTGGTGCCCTATATAGCAAGGCATGCTTAAAAAGAACACGAAAAACGCGTTTTTGAGCTAAAATAGGCCCTCCCTTGTTTACGTTGATTTTTGAGCGTGGAGGAATTGACCGCTAGAAGTATGATACCTATCAGTGCAATGAAGCAAACAGCTCACTTATCAACACTTCCTTCACATCCTTGATCATTCCTATAAACTGAGTCTTCATTTGTTCCTTTCGAGGGGCGGATCTGGGGCACGGGGCGTGTCTGGGGCACCAAAACGCTTGTTTGCAGCCGTCATTTTGCTGCTCCTGGCTCGTTTTCTACCGTTCTTTCGACACTGGGAGCCTAGGATCCTTCTCGCCTATCATTTCACTGTGGATAGTCAACGAGAATGATCATCGTGAACACTGCCTTTAAGGCTCCTCAGAAATTGAGCTACGGAAGCATGGTAGACGAGCTGTCCAAGGCTTGCGACTTCCGTCTTTTTCAGCCCATGTATGCGAGCTGACCTGAGTAAAGAGAGCAGTTGAGAATAAAGGGAAGAACGGAGCTATTGATCGGAAACTATCGCTCATCTCACGATCTCGATTCTTCATTTGTTCACGTCGGAGGGCGGACTTTGCGCTCTCGGAGTTTGCCTTGCTCTCAGAGTGGCAACTTCGGGCTCTTTTGGGGCTGGCTCTTCTTGGCTCGTTTTCATGCGTTCTTTCGACGTCAACGTTACAGTGTGCCCCTCCACTACCCATTCCTAGTGGAAACTGGAACACATTTTTTATCGTGAACATTGCCTTCAAATGTTGATAAGATAATGTGAAAACGTCAACTTTCTTCGACTTCCGATTCTCCAAATCCTGTTCCGAATTAAGATTTCCGAAATTTCGAATTATGTTGCGAATTCCGATTTCCAAAAATCACCTTTTCCATTCCGCTCGTCCCTAATTTGAAACGATTGGCAGAGCAAGAAAATGGGATGTAAACGAGAATTGCTAAAAATGGGTCCAAACGCGAAGAAGATTCTCAAAAGCCTAATTTCAAAAACGCCCTTCCTTCGAAGAAGCGAACAAGAACATAAACACCTGGTCTCACAACCTTCAATGACGCATATACCTACAGGTTGCTTTCTATATACGGTGACAAAGTTTCGAACCTAATCCCGTCTTCACATGGGTATGCGTGTCCTAGCGCCTTCTATGATCTGTGCTTTTCTGTGGACCTCTCTACCAAAATGTGCCGAATTTCAAGGCGTAAAATCCTTTTTGAAATAAGTGGTGGACAGAAGCTTGAGGCGTCTTCAATTTAAACGAAATACGTCCCCACAAAGTCACCCTCGACGATTCTTCGTACTTCCCTCGTGTGTGCGTTGAGAACTGCTCAAAGGCATAGAACACCCAGGGGTGGTAGTAAACTAGCCGAAACTGAGAGTTACGAACCATGATCATGTCACGATAACCAAGAAGAATTGAGGTACCACATAATCGTTCGCAAAAATGGCTGCCACTGGTAAACGAACCCGCGAACGCCGGTTCATCAACAGCGACACATCGCTCTGCACCAAAGTGCTTGATCTCAACGCACGAGAACTAATTCTCATCATGAACTTATGCACATGCATGTGTAAAATTCGATGAGTGCGGATCTGAACCCGTGATCGCACTGACAAGGGCAGCGCGACATCGCACTACGCCATGCATTCACGGACTGAGAGACTTTGTAGAGGTTCTCCTAGGTTCTTGAACCCTGCTCCTCATAAATGAACAATTAACACTTTATCAGTAGACACAGTAGCTGTGAAAATGATTAGAGCAGAAATACTAGTTTCCGATTAACTTACAATTTCTCTTGGACAGTATATGCTTGTTCTGTGTAGAGTCACTCCTTCTCGTCTTCTCGCCTTACTTTCGTTGATTGATCCATTCAGCTGAATGTTTTACCTCTGTTTGCTTTTTTTTATCTAGTTTTAATGAGTATCATGCGATAATGATTTTTCTCGTCGATGTTTTCAATTTAACGAGAAACGTGAACTCAGGTGAAACTGGCCGGAGAAACCTGTCACAGGAATAGCTAGGCTAAAACTTGCTGCCAGGTTGATATGAAAGTCCTTGTTTCAAAATTTCAGGTCTTCTATGTTTTTCTCAATCATTGATTATGAGAGCCTTACAACTCACTTTAGTGGTGGCCATTCGATATTTACTTTCTCGAGTAGCTAGAAAAAAGAGAAAACACACACATTGTCATTTCTGCCTCCGCAGTATTTTTACTCCTTCAAAGCCTGTCTGAAAAATACTTTTGAAAAAAAAAACCCTTGCAGAATGAAACCTTCTCATTGGAATTGAAAAGAATTTCAAACTTTCCATGAAAACAGCTTAAAATTCCAGTACTTTTCTTGTTCGGTTATTCTTTGTTATTTCAAACATTTTCTCGGATAAGTGCGAGAAATTTCCTGATATTCAATCCAGTCACATGGAGATTCGGTTTTCGGAATTAATTATTCACTAGGCAAATTTGAAGCTTCTCAATCCGAGATTTTTCCAAATACTTTTGTTGAAAAATATACTCATTCACGAGTTCTCGGAAAGTACTTCGCAAATAATTTTTTGAAATCACATGCTCGAAAAAGATAAATTTCGTACTTATCCAAAAAGACTTCGATTAATCTACTGCGAAAATTTTTAATGATTGAACCCAGTCAATGAAGCCTTTTCGAAAATTCTGAATGCTTGAACAACTTCGGTTAATGCCTCACACGTTTTATCCGAAGAAAAGTTCAGTGAATGTTTTCAGCTCCGAATTCGGGACGCTCAAATGTGCCGTTATGTTGGCCACGTATTCGAGAAACCGAATAACTGAAACATCTAATGAATCGATTACTCAAGAATCCCGAATGTATCGAATATTATAAAAACGATTAATTGAAATAACAAGATGAACTGAATAATCGAAAAAAACATAAAATTAAAATCTCCGAATGAATAAAACATTCAAGTAATCAAGGTATTGGACTAATTGATGATTCCGGTTTACATTCTAGTCGATACTGCGGAGATTGAAATGACAAGGCATAAGTTTTCTCTCTTTTTTGAATTTTGCATGAAAAAGAAAACAAAAATAAAACCCGAGAAAACAAAAAAAAGATGATCACAACAAAAGTGAATAGTAAATTTCCCATGAATTTATTTGGAGGAAAAAAAACAAAAAAGATCTGAAATTTGGAGTTAGAGACTTCAACATCAAATTTCTGAGCGTTCTGGTCTAGTTAGTCCACTGACATGTTTCTCGGTCACATAAACCTCAATTTGTAGTCCTCGTAAAATCGAAGAACACAAGAAAATCGAGCACGCAAAATGCTCAGCAAAGAAAATGAATTAGAGGGAAGCAGTCAGCTGAACGAGGGAAGCAATAATTGGCTATTGATCGCGTTATCACTGCGCATGACGAACGGTGCGCCAGCCGTTGGGGGGACTGGCGTATATTTACACAGTTCTTGGCCCAATCACGGCTCCAGTGATGATGGGTGAGAAACCCGGAGTTGGCGGGTTTTGCTAAAAAGTCCTCTCGAGGACTTTTTAGCCTAACCCGCCATCGCCGTCAAACGCACTCCTCAACATGCCCAGTGTCTCATCATTGACATGTGAAAGGCGCCGATTAATGAGCGAACATCAATGTTCGCAATCGTGAGTTTCAAGGGGGGTAACAAGGAAGTTAAGGAGCAGTAACTTCGAACTTTCACTCCAAGATTTTTTATAGTAATTTATTTTGGCTCTAGGTATTAGTACGCCGATTTCAGTCAAGACTGATAACCTCATAGTTAACATCGATGTTAAAAGCCCTGGTTAACATCGTAGTTTGGCAAAATTACTACCACCCCAGACAATTATTTCTTAGATTTTAACTCTATCTTGGACAGGGTCACATTCTGATCGCAATGGTATTTCTGAAATCGTCCAAGACCCCCTACAAAATTAGATATGGCTCTTCGAAAATGCCTATATTTTGAGGGCAAGTTTGACGAGTTGTATCAGGCCTGTATTTCTCTTGATTCGCAGTCGCGGCATGAGAGTAAAACAGGATGAGGAGATAGATTTAAAGGGAATGAAGAACGACGACGACTCGGTTGAAAAGCATCCATCCATCTAGCCGCTATTGAGACCGAGAATCAGGAAGGGGCCGAGTCTGTGGTGGTGGTTGGAGGGGGTCGCTTATATCTCGCTTATTCGGAGAAATTGAGATCTCGCATTTGGCATGTGTTATACAGGAGGGGACTTCTACACAATTACACGAAAATCGCAAATATCATATCTGAGGGTGTTCTCTGCCTTCAGTTGGGGTTATTTTCGAGCAGAGGGTGTCTGCTTGAAAACGCGTCTTAGCTGGAGTCCTCGGACCCCACACGTGGGCTCTGTCAATTTCAGTGTACCCAAATTTTCATTATTTTTTATACTGACGACAAATTTCGAAGTCAAGTGCGGTTGAAGAATCGATATTCTTGATTTTTGTGAATGGTTCGTAAAATGTGCACAGATCGATAGTAAATCTTCAGGGGCACATATGCTCTAAGTCTGACGCCTTGACGATGTCTGAGAAACGAAAAAAGCGAGAAGAATGCAGCTATTTTGAACACCGTCAAAATTGAACGTCGACATCTTGCTCCCGCGTTCTTTTAATAGCGGGACCAGGGAATACAGATGTGATACGTTTTGGAGTAGATATCTTCTACTTCAAAATGACTTTATTGTATCAGTTCTCCACGGTCACATGCGGGAAGGAGGAATAATCAGAGTAGCCGATTAAGCGACTAGTTCTACTGTGAAAAATCGGGGACTCACCAGACTTTCGCTCACCATTCGTTTCAAAAACCATTTTGCGCAACGTTGTGCATTATGAGAGAAGTTTGATGAGAAGAGCAGACTATACTTTGTGAGTATAATGTACGACTCTCGATGAACCTCGGTATCGTAGCAATATTGAGAACGTTGATTGAAGCTTGCACGAGGTACAACACCTGTACAATACCCGCAGTTTCTGTATTGGTCAGCGCTTCGAAGCTGCTACAATTACAATACCCGCGCTAAGTTTTGTAAAGAAGGGGAGCATCTGGCAAACTTGGCAGAAAACCTTTTGGAGCGAATGAAGCCTTTTTCGAATTCTGAGTACGCTATCATATTCACAGATCAAAATGCTACCTAATTATTGACTTTTTGGCCAAAAATCCCCAAAATTGCTTTGTTTTTCAAAGAAATTATTTTTGCAATCGTTCATCAAGAACGTCGCGCGCGGCGAAGTGCGACGAAATTTTGAGCAATATTTGTACAAATAATGGAAGAGGAATCTGCATTCTTTCTTCATAAATTAGGTGCAGGTAAGAGAATCTCAAGGTTGGTTAGGTTCAATTTTCGAAAACATTCACCTAAAAGTCCGGGGTTTTCGCAAAAAAACTCCGACTTTTCAGGAAGTTCTCAGGCGTGTTTAATGAAGGATTTTAAAAATTTAACCTACACAAACCTTTAGATTCTTTCACCTGCACCTGGTTTGTGAAGAAAGCATACAGATTGCTCTTCCATTACTTGTACAAATACTGCCCAAAGTTTCGCCGCCCTTTGTCGCGCGCGACGTTTTTGATGAATGATTGGAAAAACTATTTTCTTCAAAAACCAAGCGATTTTAGGGAACTTCGGCACACAAGTTACATAATTAGGTAGCAATTTGATCTGTGAATATGATAAAGTTTTCAGAATTCAAAAAAAGTCTTCATTAAAAAGAGGTACATGCATCGGACTTTTTTTGCCGGGTTTGCCAGATGCCCCCGTTTTCACTAAATTTAGCGCGGGTATTGTAGTACGAGGTTTTATTTAGCTGAAGTTTCGGCGGTTTCGCATTCTTCAGAGCCTCGACAAGTTCTCAGAGATCGCGGATCAGTAGAATACGGAGGAGCACCAACAGAGCAGAGATTCACGTTCAAGCCAAAAGGCAAGTCTGACGACAGAAGGCGAAACTGCCGAAGCATCAGCCGAATATCGTGCAAGCCTCATGCTACCTCGTGCAAGCTTCAATCAACGTTCTCGATGTGAAATTCGACGAGCTCATTTAGGCGCGGTAAGATCGGAAATTTTTCACCATATTTAAAAATCACTCTGTAGAAGCGTCGGAAATTTGGTTACAGCGCAGTGTTGCTGCGGGAAGGCAGTTTGACTGAGATATCTCGCCACTACTAGACTCTGGCGAACCCCTAGTGACCTGTGGATTCCGATTATCGGCAGCACCAGAGCGGTGAGCCTCGGTGAAATACACCTGGCGATAAGAAGGTTCCGACGAAAAAGCCACCGCTCCACGCTGTGATAATCGAAAACAGGAGTTCACTTGAAATGAATCAGAGTCTACCTGCCGCAGACGAGCTTTGCAGCTGCGGAGCGGATTTAATTCACGCTGCTCTGGGCTCCAATTCTCGTCCCTACTGCTTATGTAAGTGCCATGTTCGACTCTCGATAAACCTCGGCATCGTAGCAATATTGAGAACTTTGATTGAAGCTTGCACAAGGTAGTATGAGGCTTTATTCGGCTGACGTTTCGGCGGCTTCGCCTTCTTCAGAGCCTGAAAAAGCCAAATAAATTCATGAAAATACACGGACAAACGTCTTTGCGGTAAACTCTCTACAGAAATTCGACTCCCAATTCTTCAGCTAATAGACAAGAGAAAATTAGGCGTAGTAACATACCTAGTCAAGAACACAGAGATCGCGGATCAGTAGAGTACGACGGAGCACCAATGGAGTAGAGTTTCACGCCCAAGTCAAAAGGCAAGTCTGACGTAAGGCTGGAGTTCTCGCGTGATATTTATACCCTCCTCTTTCCGGTTGATCTTGGGGTCCCTCGCACTGATCCAAAACGCCTCAAGAGCTTTCCGCGCACTTGTTATGCCCTCCCGCGCCAGTATCTCCACTCGCACCTTAAAATCTTCCCCCAGGTGGCAATTAATCCGATGGCACCCCAGTGCAGTGTAGCTACGCGACTTTTCTTTACCATCTAAATGCTCTTTGATGCGCACGTGCAGAGGTCGACCTGTTTCTCCGATGTACTCCTCACCGCAGCTCTGGCACGTGATGAGATAGATGACACCAGAAACAGCACAGTCTCCTTCCCTGCCCTGAGGACAAATGGTACAATTAGGGGTAACGCAGGTGCGATCGTATAGGCGATTTCTCACCAATTGACGTTTTAAGTTACTAGGAGGGATATCCACCAGAGCCACTGAATTTTCTAGTCCCGCTCTTCGCAAACACTTTCTGATGGCGCTGCTAACCTCATCCGAGATAAATGGAATTTTGAAGGGAACTTTATCGTCTTGAAGTCCGTTTGGACTCTGCTCGCGGACGTACGTAGCCCGGTACTTCTTTGAGTAAGCTTCATATCCGTTGAGGTGCGCAATCTGGCTAGCGAGTTTTTTGGACTCCTCGCGTTCTCGATCGCCCGAACACACATTTACTGCTGTGCGGAACATACTCCTTACTACTGCCCTTTTGGTTTGAGTGGGGTGGGCAGACCGGCAGTGGACTAGTATGGTCTTGCTCGAGGGCTTGCGGTACCACTTTGTGATTTTCCTATCCCTCAAGAGTTGAACTTGGACATTTAGAAAAGGCAACCAGTCATCACGCGGTTTTTCCCGAGTAAGTTCTATGTAAGCTTGTTTGAGCCAACTCACAGTTTGCACTATTAGTAGCATGGACATCATCAAAAGGTAAATTTTTAGCTCAGCAAAGACTGCGCTGAAATGGTCTTCCTTGCTAGTGGAATTTTATAGAAAATGATTCTTCTCTTGATTTTGCATACGTAAGCTCTTTTAGTTTTCACGCCTCTCCATCTAATTTGCTGTTTAAGAGCAATAGGGAATACATGGCAGTTAATCAAAAGCGGGAATGTGTGAGAATCCTATACATGGCGCAGACGGTTTACACTTCGGGCACATGTTTTGGCCGCCACACTTTCACGTGAGTGTTAAACTTTCCTTTGTCTGACCTTCTCTGTCGTCCAATGCTAGACTCGTGAGAAATTATCCAACATATGGGGATACAATATGCTAGTACTTGTCGGAACGGTTGCTGAGCTTCTCCCATGGGAGTGCATATCTCGACCCGTGTAAAATTAGCAAAAAATAGTAAAAAGAACGCCCAGTAAAATAAAAAGGGCTAACAGTACTGTATCTCAACTCTTAAGAAATGGATTTTTTATCAGTGCCAACTACTCTCGGACGAAACGAAAGATAAGACTAATAGGGGAGGTGCCTAGAACGTGAAACACGTCTGCGAAAAGGATACGCTCCAAGCATTTTTACTTTCCATCAGACCCCTGCAGGGTGGCTACTATGCATGTTCCGCTTCAGAAGATGATGTAAAGATTCCTTAAAACACAAGTCTGGAACAAGAAATTTCAATACATACAAGAATATGGACTTGTTTTTGCTTAGCTTACAGTATGTCAGGGTATTCAACAAACGCATTCATACGGGCTGAAAGTACAGTCCACGGCAACGGAAATGGATGTGGTGCGATTGCGTACTCTCACTAGCTAGGAACTGATACCAGCGCAAACTAGAGTTTCAAAAAGTTGTACGTTAATGTGGGGGCGAAAAGAAACAACTCAAAGTTTGGCAATTTTCTTTAAAGGCAGTGTTCACGATGATTTTTGTTCCCGAGTTTTACACATAAAACAATGCCTTGGCATCCAATCGTTACCAATATTACGAAGAAACGGCGAGAAATGCATCAAAACGTCGTATTTCAGTGACATTATTCTATAACATGAACTAGTTGTCCGGTCGGATGAACATGTTCATGGTGGTTGTCACCGGTGGAAAATTGGGTCAATCGAAAATAGAAGAATATTTTATGCAAAGCAGGATTAGTTAGGGCCCTAAGGGAAGAACGGGGCAATAGAGAGTAGAGAATTACAAAGGACGGGTCCACAAAAGATTTCACTGTCACAACAAACAGTTCCAGTGATACTTAAAAGGCGGTGTGATACTTAAGGATTTCGTGTACTTCTGGTGCGTTTTTCTCGGTTCCTTCGTCATTTTAGTTCTACTCGGGGGCGAAACAATCGATTTAGCGACTAATCTTGGAATCGAAGATTATCGTGAACACTGCCTTTAATGCACCTGGGTAGATCAAAAACGGCAAGCAATGATTTTTTAGGATTTCAGAAATCGGGGGTGGTAGCAAACTATCCGAAACCTCAACCTCACACTCACTTTAAAATGTCACTAAACTGGCACTTTAAGCTTCCAAGGGCTAGATGTAGAGAGGGTTTTCGGGGTCCAGGAAACCCAAAAAAATGGTGATGTGAGGTCAAGCTAACGTTGACATTATTTGGCCCCTTCGGGGTGGCCTTCCCCTTCCTCTCACGTCGATGTGAGATCAGCCTCTTAGGCCGTGTCAGAGGATGACGAAACACGGCGTGGTTCAGGAGAGCGCATACGACGAAATCGTTATCACGAAATTCTTCTCCGAGTAGAATTTCCCCGCAATCATAGTCATGGTTGGTGACTGGCGCGAATCAAGTGCATGAATTGAGATTCGCTGTGGCCTAGGAACGCACACGAACGGGCAAGCGGCAGATATGATACCGCGCGCGGCAAGGGAACAATCTGTCTTCTCCCCATAGAACTTTATCAGCTGTGGCAGTGATAACAATGCAATAATTGCATTGCTTGGTATCGATCAAATGCCCCTGTAGTTGCCTCAGCATCCCCCAGCCCCCCCTTGAAGGATTTAAGAGAGATGGCTTCTCTGATTTGATTTTCTATTTCAGAATTCAATTGCTGAATGTTTAAGTTTTTTCATTTGTTGGGTTAGCATCACTACAATTATTTCATGTGGTTTTCAAACTTTTGATGTCATGTAAGCATTTCTATTTTCAATGCTGAATTTCTGTGCTGAAATTTTTAGGCTTTATTCGGTAAAACTCCTTTTTACCTTGTATATTTGAATTTACTTTTTGAGATTTTTTAACGAAATTTTTGAATGCGCCCCTTAGTTTTGACTGTTTTTTGAAGAAAAAAAAACAGCTGACTGCAGCTGTATTTATTCGTAATGTTCATCTGTAGTTTTCCGTTCGTGCACCGCTATAGCCAGTTCTTTTCATAAAAAAATGTTTTTCATAATTATTTGTAAAAGTTTGACAGCCGCGGAAAGCAGGCTCATCCTCGCCCGTGGCTATTAAACTGTTATTAATGATTGTTGAGAACGTTTTTCATGAATAGCAACAACCTTAAAAATGCAGGAAGGAAATAAAGAATGTAAATGATCACATGGAGTAGACAAAGCTGCAATCAGGTGCAATATTATCCCTTGAAAGTGTGTTCCAAATCTTATTGAAAACGCGTTTGCAGAAAGTGAAATCAATAACAAACTGAAAACGAGTTTCACCAGAGAGAAAAAGAGAAAAATAAATTTGAAAGTCAGAACAAAATAAAAGGCAAAATGCTCGAGCGACATCGAGATCGTATAAAACCACATAAAGTAATTATGATGATCAAAACCTCAATAAATGGGAACATAAAATTTACCAATCACAGTATATGAAGTAGACCAATAGAATAATAAGCCATTCACCTCACAGTTCTCAAGAACCGAGGAAAATGGATAAATATGGAATGTCGTACTTTCGAAAAAAATCGGATTTCCGATAAGTTTTTTTCAAAATTGTACAACCCCAGTATGTACAGTTCAACTCCGCATTGCCGTTCAGTCCGCAAAATGCGCGCTGCTTGCGAAAGCGTGCTGCGGCGCAGTTGCGAGTATCCTCAGACAGGAATGTGGGATCACCCGGGCGGTGGGATCACCCGGGCACCAAAGGCAAAAACCGCCTGGGTGATCCCACATCCCTGTCTGAGGATACTCGCAACCGCGCCGCAGCACGCTTTCGCAAGCAGCGTGCACTTTGCGGACTGAACGGCAATGCGGAGTTGAACTGTATGTGTGTCAAGGCTGTGCAACACACACACTGGACTGCGAGCTTCTGCTACTCCGACAGCCGAAGTCTTAGGGTGGTCGACTCGTAGTTGCATCATCGCGCCAACTGATCTACGGAATCTTTCTTTGAGTTTCTCACCCATTGCTGACTTAGATGCTGGACGACGATTAGAAACTCGCGACCTACGTATCATCTGGATTTGGACGATGGAAAATCATCGAAAACCCTATCGAAACAGAGTAAAGGAAGAGTTGCACACAATCCCGCACTCAGCAACGCAACTAGCCGCATAACCACTTACGTGCATAGCAATGCACATAGCGCAAGTGGCGGTTGACGAGATAGCGCAGTGGCATTGCTCCCCGTTCTTGAGCGCGCGGGTAATGGTTCGATCTGAAAGCAACGTTTTGGAGGCCGCGTGGAACCCAACTCACCATCTTCTGCCCATCATATCACCCTCTGACGACCGGAGTTGCACTCAATTGCCACTTTGATATTCCTGTTAAGTTGCGATTTCGTGAAGTTTGCTACCACCCCTGGACATTTCACGTCCAAAACTTGTTTAGGGAGTGTCTGAGGCGATTAGGACGAATACAAGGTCCGTTTTAAGATTCTCATAATATTACTAAAAGAAATGGAACGATTAATATCATGCATCTACTAGTACTCACCGTAATCTTCCGAAAAAAATTAATTGAACCCTATAATTCTGTAAAAAGAGGTCTTCCAAGCAAAAGTGGTTTGGTTCGCGTCAGAAACATTTGAATTAAGAAGGAACCATTGGGATGTGGATTGAGGAGAGTCTACCAAAAAGAACAATATCTTCTAAAAGCTATTCTCCTGGTCACACACTGAACAGCATGAACAAACCGTTGCGGTATTCTGAAGGGCATTGCATACAACATCGATCAAGAGTATATGACCTGTGCAGGACCATGATGTCCTGCACATCTCTTCTAGGGTCCCGCACACGTCTCATGATATCCTGCAAACCACTACTGAGATCCTGCACACATTCCATGACATCCTGCACACCCCTACTTCGCTCCTGCACACGTCCCATGATGTCCTGCACAACCCTACTGAGGTCCTGCACACGTCCTATGATGGTCCTACACACGTCTCATGATGTCCTACACATCCCTACCGAGGTCTTGCCCACATTCCATGACATCCTGCACACCCCTGCTTCGGTCCTGAACACGTCCCATGATGTCCTGCACATCCCTACTGAGGTCCTGCACACGTCCCATAATGTCCTGCACATCCCTACTGAGATCCTGCCCACATTCCATGGCATCCTGCGCACCCCTACTGCGGTCCTGCACACGTCCCATGATGTCCTGCACGCTCCTACTGAGGTCCTGCACTCACTCACTCACTCCCACTCATCCCGTTAGCTGGCGTCTGGCGTAGCGGGATGCCCTCCTAACCAAAACACTGCTTTAGGTGCCATAGGAGCTCGTGCGGCCTGAACAATACGCTTCCATTCAGTACGGTTTGCAGCAATAAGTTTAGCGTTAAGAACACTGCACCATTGGGTTTTCGTATCTTCTTCTATATGCTTGAGCCACGTCTTCTTCGGAGCCGTTCTCTGGATCTTCCACGATGGCGGGCGCTTCCGCCATAGCATATTGTACGGGAGCCGACCAACATCCATCCGACATACATGTCCAATCCGCCGTAATCTTCTTGTCTTCAGTTGCTCTTCAACCAGCAGTTGATCCATACAGCTCCTTCTAATATTATCTCTGCAAATACGGTCACGAATCGTGATCCCAAGAATCTGCCGCAAGCACCGCAACTGGAAGACTTTCAGCTTGACAAGGTCTGGCTTCAGTAGGCTCCATGTTTCCGAACCATACAGTAGAATCGGAATTATTAGCACTCGAAACAATCGCATTTTAGTCTCCAGTGAGACATTGTTTTTCTTCCACAGACAGTCCGATCCTGCTGCATACCTCTGCTGTGGCCGCAACTTTCCGATCTTGCACGACTGATCAAAGGTATTTGAACTCCTCGACCTGCTGAAGTTCCGCCCCTTCGAAGTGCACAGTTGCAGTCGAGCCATCCGATGTCATCCCTTTTGTCTTCTCCTGATTTAATCTTAGGCCGTAAGAGCTTGTAACATGCGCCACTCTATTTATCAGGTACGTTGCATCCTCATCGGTATCCGCAAACACTGCACTGTCATCCGCAAACATCAGATCCGAGACGTATCCATTACTGCTATACTGAACACCTCTTCTGTTCTCAAAGACCTCCCTCATGATAGCGTCGACGACAGTATTGAAGAGCAACGGCGATATATCATCACCTTGGCGAACTCCAGCTTTAAAGGCAGTGGTCACGATGAAAAACGTTATCGAAAAAACTACAAAAATCAGCTTAGATCAAAAACAGCTGAAAATCTATGAAGGTAGCGCGGTGAAAAACGGGCTAGAATTAGAGTTTCTAGGACCCAAAGAAGTCAGCTCGTGCACATGTGCACAGCCCCGACGAAAAAGATCGCAGTCTTATGGCGAGCAGTCAAAAATCATCGACATTCAGAGGAAGACATAAATGCAAATATACCTAATAAAAACAGTCGAGCAATGAACGAGAGAACTCCAGTCAATGTTCTTGACTAGATGTCTACATAAATTTGAAGGATGATTAGTTGAAATTCAATATCGAGCTAGCTGATGTTCTTGTTATAAGAGGTCATCGATGCCGATGATGTGGAGTGGGCTCGTCCACCATCAAAAGACAAGAAAGTTCAGGCTTCAAATTTCGCCCGAAACAGGTTTTTTCGGGATTTTTTCCTATAGTTCCTACTACTCCAGACCCAGAAAAGGGTTTAGAAAGAAAAAGACGACAAGCATATCGGATCGCAACCACTGCCTTTAACCTTAAACTCTTCCGACAGCTTATCTCCAACGCGAACCGAGCTGGAAGAACCTTCATACGTTTTCTGAAGCAGGTTAACTGTCTTGTCAGGTATATGTTCGCTATCAAGTGCTCTCCATAGCGCAGGCCAATGAACACAGTCGAATGCAGACTTGAAATCAATGAAAGTGACGACAATCCTCTTCCCAGTGCGGATCCTCTTTTCCATAAGTTGTCGAGTAGCGAAAATTTGATCACTGCAGCTTCTCCCTGGTCGAAACCCTGCTTGTTCCTCACGACCGGTCTGTTCTCGATGACGTTGAAGCCTGTTCTGGATAATCTTCATGTAAACTTTGCCTACGATTGACATCAGGCTGACCCCTCGGTAATTTTTGCAGTCCCTGGCGTCACCCGTCTTGTGGATGGGTAGAATTATGGCACGTTTCCAAGTAGCAGGTATGTTCTCGGACTGCCAGATGAGAGTTAATAGACGATGAAGCTGAGGTAGCAACACGCTTCCACCCGCTTTGATGGCCTCAGCAGCAACATTGTCAACGCCTGATGCCCTGCCGTTCTTCAGCGATTTGATAGCAGTCTTCAGTTCCTCCACAGTGGGCTCTGAGCTGAGATCAGAATCTTCTGGCGCATCGATTGACGGTGGCTGGGCAAGTGGTCTCTGTGGCGCTTCGTGCCTGTAGAGTTCACTGAAGAACTGTCGCCAGCGACAAAGACGCTGGTCCACAGAGCGCACAAAGGATCCATCTGCATTCCTGATACTATCGCTGACGCGTTTCGTCTTCTTTCCAAGCCGCTTGAGTGTCCGATAGAGCGTGCCGTAGTCATGCCTGTTAGCGGACTCCTCCAAATCATCAGCCACGTTATTTCAGTACGACTCCCTTTCCGCTTTCAGCCTGCAACGAGGTTCTCGGCTGAGTTACCGGTATCGATCAAAATCAGTCAGTTTTGCTCGCTTTCTTTCTTCGATGAGTAGCAAGGATTCGTCTGTTATCCACTGCTGGATCCTCCCGCGAGTAACAGGGCAAAGTGGCTTTGCACATTCCAAGATGGCGTCTGCTATTTGCCGCTCCTGCTCGTCCACCGATGCATTGTCCGACAATGATGCGAAGCGGTTTGACAGTGCCACTTGGAACAACTCCTTTGTCTCGGGTACGATGAGGTGTGTACAGTCGAGTTTATGTTTGGGAGGTTCCATTCGCGTAGTCCGTTGTAGGCGGAGCTGCACAACTGCACGAAGAAGGTAGTGGTCTATACCACTATCTGGACCTCTCATGGCACGGACGTCTTTGAGCGATGACCTAAAACGTGAGCTCATCGGCACATAGTCCAACGTGGCTACGTCTCGTCCAGAGGAATTCCTCCAAGTCAGTTGGTGCTACCTGCGGTGCTGGAAGTGACTGTTCCCGACAATGAGTTCTTTAAACGCTGCAAATGAGAGCAGACGCAGACCATTTTCATTCATCTCGCCAACGACGAATCTGCCCAATACTCCTTCCCAGCCAATTCTGTCATTTCCGACACGTGCATTAGAGTCACCTGCGACTAGGATTAGGCCAGTCTCTGAACTCGCACTCAGTACGTTTGCAGTTGAGCGTAGAACGCGTCCTTATCGGAATCAGAGCTAGGCTCCGTCGGAGCGTAGATAGCCACGACATGCGTCTTAATAGTTCCCTTTAACGTCAGAACGTCAGGCTGCCGAGTTGTCGTACGTTTGTGCCGTGGCAGTGTGGAGGAAGGAAGATCGCCTCCGTGCAAACCGACGTCAACCCCTCCGAGAAGAGGGTTTTTGTCATGGGAGAGGTGCTGGTCGGCCGCAGCTCTCCTGAGGATTTTATTACAAAGGGCCGTCGAGAGGAATCCTGGTCCAGCGCAGAAGTACCTATGCGCCACGTGCGGCAAGGATGTTAACTGGAGACATACCAGCGTCCAGTGCTTCGAATGCCAAAGGTGGGTGCACTTCTCCTGTTCGGGCCTCAGTTCTGTGAGGCATCATGACTCATTCTTTCGTTGTGTTCCATGCTCTGCCCCCACCAATTCTGATTCCTCAATTACCAACCGCCCCCCCCCTTCCATTGTTCACACTAATCTCAACGGCCTTCGCAACAAGTTATCTGAACTCTCTCTATTCGCACGTTCTCATCACCCGGATGTTATCATAGTTCAAGAAACCAAGCTCTCTCCTTCTACCACTTACCCCCAGCCTGACATTCCGGGATACACCGCCTATCACATGCCAAGGTCTGCTCTTGGTGGCGGAGTGTCTACTTCCGTACAATCTGCCTTACCTTCTCATATTATCCCTAATACTCCTAAGGACGGTACTCTTGAGTACATTCCTGTCCACCTCCCCCTCGAAACCCCTTTATCTCTATTTAACATCTACATTCCTCCTATAGCATCTTGTCTCCCCTCTTATAATCCTATTCCCCTCCTTAAGCAGTTGTACGACTGCTCACTCTCCCCTTCAACTGTCTTTGCGGGTGACTTCAATTCTCACACGTTCTGTTCCGCTCTTGATTCTGACGCCAGAGGGAAAGATGTCGAAGAATGGGCTGATGAGTGTGACCTGGTTATCCTCAATGATGACCAGCCCACTCGTCTCCCTGCCAACGGCCGACCTTCTAGCCCAGATATCTCTCTTGTGTCATCCAATCTTTCTAATGCTTGCACGTGGTCCACATCCACATTTCTCTCCAGTGATCACATTCCCGTCTTTGTCTATATTGATCTCTCTGACTCTCTTGCCCCTTACTCTAGTTTTCGTCATCGTACTTATCTTAATTTAGGCCTAGCAAACTGGACCCTCTTCAGAGATGTTGCACTCCGCCATGCGGTCGACTACCCATGGAATGGTGATGTTCATCAGAAAGAGCGCCATCTAACATATGCCATCCGCAAGGCCATGAAAGCAGCAATTCCTGAGGGTCGTGTCAAGACCTTTTTTCCAAACGTCAGCAGGAAAATACTGCAGAAAAAGAGAACCAAAGATGAGAAGAGAGCCGCAGACCATCTAGACCCCGAGATTGCTGTGCAGGATAATGAGATCAAGCAGGATCTGGATAAGAACAAGAAGGAATGCTGGGAGAAGTTCACTGAAAAGCTGAATTTCAAGGCGGACGGAACTACGACGTGGAAAGTCTTGAGGAAAATTTCCGGAAAGTCCGCTCCCCCGATGAGCTCCGCTATTGAGTTCGAGGAGAACATCTTCAAATCAGGGAAAGCGGCTGTTTAAGCACTCGGCAAGAGTTTTTTCATCACACGCACCAAGCGAGGCGTGCAAAACAGAGTCACTGTTAGAGAGCTGAGCCGGTTGCCGCTCATGAACGCTTCTGAGGCCTTTACTCTCACACAAGTAGAGAAGGCTATCAAAGAAATGCGAAATTTGAAAGCTATCGGACCTGAAGGTATCTCCCCAGCCATCCTGAAGAAGCTTCCCACGGAACTTCTACCGATGCTTGCAGATATCATTAACACTTCTTTCCGGACCTGCACTCTACCCCAAGCTTGGAAGACAGCCAATGTGATACCGTTGCCAAAGCCAGGCAAGTCCCAAAGCACGGCGGAAGGCTTTCAACCAATAATCCTGCTATCGCCCGTCGCTAAATTAGCTGAAAAGTTGATCGTGACAGACCTGGCTTATCAAAATGAGCGACACCAGCATCAGCATGGGTTCAGGAAACTTCACTCTATTACTACTGCTCTATTGGAGATCGTGAGCTTTGCGGTCGTTGGGTTCAACATGAGAAAGCCCCTGAGAACGGTGGCAGTCGCCCTCGACCTGAGCAAAGCGGATGACTCTGTTAACTTGGGACTGCTGTCCGAGAAACTGCTCAAGTCGTCGCCACCTTCATGGCAAAAGCGATAGATTGCAGTGTTAACGAAAGACCGCCGGGCTAAGGTTCTGTTCCAGAATCACGTATACGATAGCATTCCAATAGCAGCCGGTGTTCCGCAAGGCGGAGTGTTGTCTCCTGCACTATTTAGCCTGTATCTTGAGGACATTCCCGATCCTCCCAATGATATGAAGATTTTTATGTATGCCGACGACATCACCATCATGTGCCAGGATCGTGACCTGCAGATAGCCGCTAACAAGATCAGCGCCTATCTCGTCGAGTTGAAGCTCTTCCTCGATAAAATGATGCTCACAGTCTCTGCTGCAAAATCCTCTGTTTCAGTGTTCACAACAAACACCAAGGAACACAGTGCCCATCCAGATGTCAAATGGAATGGTGACCTGTTGCCAGCACCAAAATTCCCCAAGCTGCTTGGCCTTATTCTTAATCCGTCACTGAAGTTCTACAAAAACGCGGAACAGAAACAAACAGTCGTCAAGGCTAGGCTTAATATCTTGAGAGCTCTTGGAGGAACATCATGGGGAGGCAGCCGAGAGACTATATTGAGAAACTACAGAGCAATACTTCACCCGGCTCTGGAATATGCGGCACCAGTGTGGCAGCACCTGGTGTCTGACAGCTTCTGGAATAAGCTGCAGCGTGTACAGAATGCTGCGCTTAGAATTGCTACCGGTTGTGCAAGGAGCTCCCCAACAGAACATCTTCACGCGGAGGCCTGCATATTGCCGGTCAAGGAGCATTGTGAACTCCAGGCACAGCAGATGTATATTAATGTTCTGAGACAGCCGAATCATCCGACAAAGAGAATCATGAAGCCCATAAGAGAGAGGTCGATTAGGACGCCGTTCGCCGATGCTCCTCGTGAAGTTGATGCACAGAGATGGGCCGATTACAACATGGAAAGGCTTCGTCTTCTGCGTGAGGAGCACACCCAGTTTGTTCGAGGATATCTAACGAAGGCGGCTGTGAACCCTATCTTAGGAGCAATGCCGACTCGGGTTTGCGAGTCCGAGTCTCAACTCGGCAGACGAGCCAGATGTGCTCTTGCCTCGCTGCGCTGTGGTCACTCTATACTGCTCATGTCTTACGTCAACAAGATCGACAGCAGCCGATCAGACGCATGCCCGGACTGTGGTGCTCCCGGACATGACACGGCGCACTTGTTCATGTGCCCGAAGAGACCTACCTCCTTAACCACAATGGACCTCTGGACGAATCCTGTCAAGGCCGCCCAGTTCCTCAACCTATGAAAAAAACCACTTTGGGGCTGCAGAAGAAGCCACTTCCACCATTCTGACCAGTAGCATACTTGTCACCAACACCCTGGGTCCCCTGTGCTGGCGTATCGGCTGGCCCGGATTCGGTATCAGTATCGCGATATCCTATGAGACTCTCCATAGTTACTGTTATGGCTGACAGATCAGGAAGTGATCTGAGAGAAAGTTTCCGTGATCGGCGAGGTTAGAATGCGGATGACCACCCAAGTAGGAGAGGTGGTCTCCCGTTGAGCAGATCAGATGAGTGATCCAGCGGGAAGCGGACCGCATAAAAGGTCGTTGGTGAGGGCCGGAGACATGTCAGCCTCAGCCGCCCTGCCCCGCTCATCTCTGGTGTTCAACTCTGGTGTTTGGATTATTCGCTACTAATAAATTCTACTGTATTGCCTCGTCTTCCCTGCAGCAGCACGGTAGCTCTCGCCTATTAGAGAGAGCAGAGAACTTTGTATTCTTTGGAATACAACATTGGCGATCAGGAGTTCCACTTGCTTGCTATTGGAGCAGCAGTGGAAGAGCTCAGACAGAGTTTCCGAGAACGATAGAAGGAAAGTTTTGGAAACTGAAAGAAGGCAGTTTTTCGGAAGGGAAAGAAGGAAAGTTTCCGAAAACTGATTGGAAATTTGCAGAAGTAGTTGCAGATTTCTGAAAAGAAAGGCTGTTAGCAGGAAGCCTAGGCCAGATGGAAGATCCAGTCATGAATACTCAATTAGTTATGTCGATGTTCAAAGAGTTAATGGAAGAACAGAGAAAAGCTGCAGAGAAACAGCAGAAAGACATGTTAGAGCTCGTTCTGAACAGAATGTCAGGCACAAGTGGAGTCCAGAGAGAAACTGAAGAGATTTCAATTCCAAACATGATGTCGGCTCTGAGTAATCGAATAGAAAAGTTCATATTTGATCAGGATATGGACATGAGTTTCTCGAGATGGTTTTCTCGATACAAAGAAGTGTTTGCTGATGATGCAAGGCAGCTTCCTGAAAGTGCAAGGGTCAGACTGCTTGGTGAGAAGTTAGATTCGGTTTCATTTGAGAAGTGTCAGAGGCATGTTTTGCCAAAGGAGGTAGTTGAAATCGGATTCGACGAAACAGTGAACATTCTAAAACAGCTGTTTGATCTCAAGGCATCAGAGTTCACAACGAGATATCAATGCTTGAAAGTTGAAAAGAGTGATTTTGAAGATTATCTCACATACACAGGTAGGGTAAATGAGATATGTGAAAAGGCGAAAATCCACGAATTGGGTTCGGATGGAATAAAGTGTTTGCAATGGATTTTCGGACTGAAATCTCAGAAAGAAGCCGAGATAAGGCAGCGGCTCAATGCAGTGCTTGATAGGGAGTATAAGGCTGAACGAAAATTCCACTCCAAGAGTTGCGCATGGAATGTGAGAACTTTTTGAGTTTGAAGAGAGACAGTGAAACTATCGCTGGCAGTGTGAACTTCGTGGAGGAAACCACCAAAGTCGAAAAGAAAGCAATTCAGTGTTGGAATTGTGACGGTAACCATTTGGCAAGATCCTGCAAGTCAAAGCCTTGGGTTTGCAAGAAGTGCAAGAAAACTGGGCATAAAGAAAAATTCTGTGAAATTGCAAGTCAACGGCAGGCTGTGGAGAAGAAATCGGTACAAAGAGGCTATCAGGGTGGAAATCATAGAAAGAACACGAAGCAAGGCCTTAAGCGCAATGTGCACGTCGTTAAGATTGCAAATGTGGCTGTCGAGGTCAACTCCGCACGTGTCTATGTGGAAGTGATCGTGAATAATCGCCCTATAGAGTTTCTTCTAGACACAGGGTCCGATATTACGTTAATAAACGAGGATGTTTGGAGAAAGATGGGGTCTCCAACCCTGCAAAGCACGAGTTTTGTAGTGAAAAATGCCAGTGGGACTCCCATGAAGGTTCGTGGGAAGCTGAGATGCGAGTTTGAGCTCAAAAGGTCAAAATCAGAAGGTTATGCATATGTGACGCCTTACAATTCGCTAATGGGTCTGGAGTGGATTCAAATGAATAAAGAAATGTCGCATCATATGAAAATGATGGTGGCAAAAGTTGAAAGTACAGTGTTTCCCGATGTGGGAGAGCAATTGAAAAGAACCTATCCGGCGGTGTTCGAGGAAGGTCTGGGATGCTGCACAAAGGAAAAAGCCGAATTGGAGCTCATACCAGGTGAACGACCAGTGTTCCGTGGTTGCAGACCTGTGGCACACGCTGCGATCGAGGCGGTCGACAAGGAAATTAACAGACTGCTGGATTTGGGTGTCCCTTACGCCAGTCAGCCATAGTGAATGGGCTACACCAATAGTATGTGTGAAGAAATCAAATGGAAAATTGAGAGTTTGTGCGGACTTCTCAACTGGTCTGAACAAGGCATTGCAGTCATTTGATTATCCTCTGAAAGTGCCAGAGGATATTTTTGCGTCTCTGAATGGTGGAACTGTGTTTTTGCAGATCGATCTGTCAGATGCTTATCTGCAGATTGAGTTGTCTAAAGAAGCGCAGAAAAAAGTTGTGGTGAACACTCATCGTGGATTGTTTCTATACAACCGTTTGCCATTCTGAATAAGGACTGCACCGGGAATATTTCAGCAGATAATGAACAAGATGGTGTCAGGATTGAGAGGTGTGACTACGTACCTGGACGATATTTTGGTTTGCGGAAAAACCGAACAAGAGCATAAAGAGAATTTGCTGGCTTTGTTCGAGATTATCGGTGAATACGGATTCAGAGTGCGCTTGGAAAAGTGCGCATTTTCCGAACCGGAAATTCGTTACCTAGGGTTCATTGTTGATAAGAATGGCAGAAGGCCTAACCCGGAAAAGATTGAAGCCATCAAAAATATGGCTGTACCGAAGATTGTTGGTCAGCTACGAGCATTTTTGGGCATGGTAACGTACTACTCAGCATTCATGCCTACGATGAAAGATCTCCGTGGTCCATTAGACGCAATGCTGAAAAAGGATGTGAAATGGGAATGGAAATCTCAACATCAAACAGCGTTTGAGAAGTTGAAGGCAGCATTGTCTAGTGAGATGAACTTGGCTCACTACGATCCCAAGCAGAAGATTGTGGTCGCAGCTGACGCTTGCGACTATGGAATTGGATGTGTAATCTCGCATAGGTATTCGGACGGCACAGAAAAGCCTGTAGCACATGCTTCGCGTTCTCTGACGAGCGCAGAGAAGAATTACTCTCAGATCGAAAAGGAAGCCCTGGGACTTGTGTTTGCAGTGAAAAAGTTCCATAAGTACGTATACGGAAGGAAATTTCTGCTGCTGACGGATCACAAACCGTTACTAGCCATCTTTGGTGACAAGAAGGGAGTTCCAGTGTACTCCGCCAATAGACTCATGAGATGGGCGACTATACTGCTTGGATACGACTTCGACATCGAGTATGTGAAGACCACGAAATTCGGACAAGCCGATGGATTGTCAAGGTTGATGCAGACGCATAAACTTGAGGAAGAAGACATTGTGATTGCAGCAGTTGAGAAAGATGTGTCTATGGTCCTAGAAGATTGCATCAGAAAGTTACCAGTAACGCACAGGGACGTTGAGTTGCTTACGGGAAAAGACCCGTTGCTGAGTAAAGTTGTGCTGTTTGTGAGAAGTGGAAGATGGCCGAAGATTGAGGGTGATCTGATTCCATTTCACAACAAGAAAGAGACACTGTCAGTTGTTGGTAACTGTCTCATGACTGGTGAAAGAGTGGTGATTCTCGCGAAGCTGCAGTCGCAAGTTTTGAAAGAGCTGCATGTTGGTCATCCTGGGATTGTGAGGATGAAAAAGGTAGCCAGAAGTTACGTGTACTGGCCTAATATTGACAAGGACTGCGAAAATGTTGTGCGGCAATGCGAGAATTGCCAAACTTGTGCAAAGAACCCTCGGAAAGTACCACTAGAAGCTTGGCCGGCAGCAGCTAATGTTTGGCAGCGAGTTCGTGTAGATTTCGCTGGTCCATTGCATGGTTTCTACTACATGGTGGTAGTGGACGCGTTCAGCAAATGGCCTGAGATGATCGAAATGGTGAATATCTCTGCAAACCAAACAGTCAAGGTATTGAAAAGTTCGTTCGCAAGATATGGCTCGCCGGAGACCATTGTGAGCGACAATGGGACGCAGTTCGTGTCGGAACAGTTCAGGAAAACGTGCGAAGAGGGAGGAATCCAGCACGTGAGAACTGCCCCCTACCATCCACAGTCGAATGGGCAAGCAGAACGCTTTGTAGAAACTCTCAAGCGAGGTATCAAAAAGCTAAAAGGGGAGGAGAGGCCAACAGAAGATACGCTGAATGTAGTGCTGCAAGCTTACAGAAGCACGCCTAACTCTTGTCTTAAAGGCAGGGTTCTCGATAAAATCGGCTGTTGTGTTATCACCGTAGAATGGTAGATCTGACCATCACAAAAGTGAAAATAAATGAAAAATTGGAGAAAAAACGCTCAGGAGAAAGTTATGGCTTGGTGTCGTCCCGCCCCCAATTATCGAGATTTGGATAAAAGCCTGTTTTGTCAACTTTTATTTTGCTTCTAAAGTAATTGCTGAACATTTCTGGAGACTACTGATTGCTTTAGCAAAAAAAAATGTCGGATAAGCAAGCATTAATGGAAATTGCGTTAATTAGGGGGCCGGCCGACACCGGTAATTGGCCGTTATACTTTGCTTTTGAGCGTTCTTCCCGCGAATTTCCGGTTTTTTTTTTCACTTACTTTTACTTTTGTGATGGCCAAATCTACATTCTTATGACGAGAGCTCAAAAATCGTTTTTATCGCGAACCCTGCCTTTAATGAGAAATCTCCTGCCGAACTGTTATTGGGTAGGAAAATGAGAACGAGACTGAGCTTGCTGATTCCAGGCAAGAAAGAATGTGAAGATCTGCTCGCACAGGATAGGCGGGCCAGAATGAAGGAACAGTTTGATAGAAAAAACGGAGCTGTTCATAAGGAGTTCGAGGTTGGTGCTCTTGTGCATGTCCAGCGTTGGAAGGCACCACAGTTCGTATGGGTCAGAGGCAAGGTACTGAAACGCCTTGGAACCGTAAACTATGAAGTCATTGTGGACGGAAAGGTGGTTAGAAAACATGCAAACCAGATGCGCCAAAGGGAAGATGTGAATGCCCCAGGTAGAGAGGGGGAGGCGCTTAGAACTCTGCTCAATGTACTTGAGCTTGATGATGTGATGAACAATACGTCTGCAATCGAGCCGAACCCAACAAGCGACAATGGCAATCCTCCGATGCTCAATATACGTCGAGAAGCCGATGATGCGGAATTCAATCACCAACCACGACGTTCCATCAGAATCAGACGGCCTCCTCAACGATATGGAATCAATGCTTAGATTATATTATTAACTTGTTAATTTTGCTTAGTGCGATTGTATTTTCGTTATTTTTGTAGTCGATTCGTTTTGAATTTTTGTAATAACTCATCTACTAGGGGAGGTGTTATGGCTGACAGATCAGGAAGTGATCTGAGAGAAAGTGTCCGTGATCGGCGAGGTTAGAATGCCGATGACCACCCAAGGAGGAGAGGTGGTCTCCCGTTGAGCAGATCAGATGAGTGATCCAGCGGGAAGCGGACCGCATAAAAGGCCGTTGGTGAGGGCCGGAGACATGTCAGCCTCAGCCGCACTGCCCCGCTCATCTCTGGTGTTCAACTCTGGTGTTTGGATTATTCGCTACTAATAAATTCTACTGTATTGCCTCGTCTTCCCTGCAGCAGCACGGTAGCTCTCGCCTGTTAGAGAGAGCAGAGAACTTTGTATTCTTCGGAATACAACAGTTACCACCTTAGGTTTTCCAGCCCGTCGGTAGCATGGGGGGCCAACCCTCCTCCTTTCTCATCCGGGCTTGGGACCGGCAATGGCGGAGGTCCTGCACACATTCCATGACATCCTGCAGACCCCTAATGAGGCCCTGCACACTCTCCATGACATCCTGCACACCCCTACGGCAGTTCTGCACACGTCCTATGATGTCCTGCACACTCCTACTAAGGTCCTGCACACACTCCATGACATCCTACACATACTGCGGTCCTGAACAAGTCCCATGATGTCTTGCACACCTCTTATAGTGGGTTACCACTACAGTATGGCATCACGCAAGAATGATCCAGGATAACGAAGTGATATCAGACATCTTATTTCTATGCCTTGCCTACCCTATATAAGGGCTTCAATTGTTCAATAAATTGTGGTGAGCGCGAAGCGCTCACCAGGATTTGGCTTTGATCTCT
The DNA here is from genome assembly GCA_029168955.1 of Aplectana chamaeleonis. Taxonomy (NCBI): domain Eukaryota; kingdom Metazoa; phylum Nematoda; class Chromadorea; order Rhabditida; family Cosmocercidae; genus Aplectana; species Aplectana chamaeleonis. Next base: position 188,619 of record JAPDOI010001312.1, read on the forward strand.
TCCCGCGCGGATGCCCTACAATGAGATCACCTATTCATACCGTCAACAGAGGTATGAGCTGTACACTATTCGACGCGCTGAAAGAAATTACATATGTGTGCAACTTTTCATCCCAACTGGTCCCCGCTTTCTAAAGTTATGACCTCTCAAAGTACGCAAAAACGTTCTCCACCACCGCCTCCGCCTCCGCCTCCGCCTCCGCCTCCGCCTCCGCCTCCGCCTCCGCCTCCGCCTCCGCCTCCGCCTCCGCCTCCGCCTCCGCCTTCGCCTCCGCCTCCGCCTCCGCCTCCACCTCCGTCCGTCGAAAACCATTTTTCTGGAAGGCGTGGACCAAATCGCTCGAAAATTTGTGACTAGAGGTAATCGGCCACGGGAATGACGAAAATAATTGTCAGAACTCACCATAATGACTTCTGGCCCCTAACGGGCGTTTGAAACTCGGAAACCGGCCTCTCAAGATAAGTTTATGAAAATGGTGGGTTTTTCGTTATCAGTCATTGTTTTCTTAGACTCCATATAAACACCTTGCTCTCCAGGGTGGTGTACTTTGAACGTCCGGCTCGGAAGAGGACGCTGTGCGGGTTGATGTACTTGACCGCGGCGCGTATTCGTTCAAAGCGCACCATCGATAAGAAGGCGTCGCAGGATGTGCTGAAGTGTCGGTTGACTATGTGAGACCTCAGTAGGGGTGTGCAGGACGTCGTAGAATGTGTGCAGGACCTCAGTAGGAGTGGGCAGGACATCATGGAACGTGTGCAAGACCTCAGTAGGAGTGTGCAGGACATCATGGAACGTGTGCAAGACCTTAGTAGGAGTGTGCAGGACATCATGGGACCTGTGCAAGACCTCAGTAGGAGTGTGCAGGACATCATTGTACCTGCGCAGGACCTCAGTAGGAGTGTGCAGGACATCATGGAACGTGTGGAAGACCTCAGTAGGAGTGTGCAGGACATCATGGAACGTGTGCAGGACCGTAGTAGGAGTGGGCAGGACATCATGGGACGTGTGCAAGACCTTAGTAGGAGTGGGCAGGACATCATGGGACGTGTGCAGCACCCCAGTAGGGGTGTGCAGGACGTCGTAGAATGTGTGCAGGACCTTAGTAGGAGTGTGCAGGACATCATAGGACCTGTGCAGGACCCCAGTAGGGGTGTGCAGGATCTCAGTAGGAGTGTGCAGGACATTATGGTACCTGTGCAGGACCTCAGTAGGAGTGTGCAGGACATCATGGGCCTGTGCAGGACTCCAGTAGGGGTGTGCAGGTCGTCGTAGAATGTGTGCAGGACCTCAGTAGGAGTGTGCAGGACCTTAGTAGGAGTGTGCAGGACATCATGGGCCCTGTGCAGGACCCCAGTAGGAGTGTGCAGGACATCATGGGACCTGTGCAGGACCCCAGTAGGGGTGTGCAGGACCTCAGCAGGAGTGTGCAGGACATTATGGGACCCGTGCAGGACCCCAGTAGGGGTGTGCAGGAAGTCGTAGAATGTGTGCAGGACCTCAGTAGGAGTGTGCAGGACCTTAGTAGGAGTGTGCAAGACATCATGGGACCTGTGCAGGACCCCAGTAGGGGTGTGCAGGACCTCAGTAGGAGTCTGCAGGACATTATGGAACGTGTGCAAAACCTTAGTAGGAGTGTGCAGGACATCATGGGACCTGTGCAGGACCCCAGTAGGGGTGTGCAGGACGTCGTAGAATGTGTGCAGAACCTCAGTGGGAGTGTGCAGGACCGTAGTAGGAGTGGGCAGGACATCATGGGACGTGTGCAAGACCTTAGTAGGAGTGGGCAGGACATCATGGGACGTGTGCAGCACCCCAGTAGGGGTGTGCAGGACGTCGTAGAATGTGTGCAGGACCTTAGGAGGAGTGTGCAGGACATCATAGGACCTGTGCAGGACCCCAGTAGGGGTGTGCAGGACCTCAGTAGGAGTGTGCAGGACATTATGGTACCTGTGCAAGACCTCAGTAGGAGTGTGCAGGACATCATGGGCCTGTGCAGGACTCCAGTAGGGGTGTGCAGGTCGTCGTAGAATGTGTGCAGGACCTCAGTAGGAGTGTGCAGGACCTTAGTAGGAGTGTGCAGGACATCATGGGCCCTGTGCAGGACCCCAGTAGGAGTGTGCAGGACATCATGGGACCTGTGCAGGACCCCAGTAGGGGTGTGCAGGACACTCAGTAGGGAGTGTGCAGGGACATTATGGGACCCAAGTGCAGGACCCCAGTAGGGGTGTGTGCAGGACGTCGTAGAATGTGTGCAGGACCTTAGTAGGAGTGTGCAGGGACATCATAGACCTGTGCAGGACCCCAGTAGGGTGTGCAGGACCCCAGTAGGAGTGTGCAAGACATCATGGGACCTGTGCAGGACCCCAGTAGGGGTGTGCAGGACATCATGGGCCTGTGCAGGACTCCAGTAGGGGTGTGCAGGACGTCGTAGAATGTGTGCAGGACCTCAGTAGGAGTGTGCAGGACCTTAGTAGGAGTGTGCAGGACATCATGGGCCCTGTGCAGGACCCCAGTAGGAGTGTGCAGGACATCATGGGACCTGTGCAGGACCCCAGTAGGGGTGTGCAGGACCTCAGTAGGAGTGTGCAGGAGATTATGGGACCCGTGCAGGACCCCAGTAGGGGTGTGCAGGAAGTCGTAGAATGTGTGCAGGACCTCAGTAGGAGTGTGCAGGACCTTAGTAGGAGTGTGCAAGACACCATGGGACCTGTGCAGGACCCCAGTAGGGGTGTGCAGGACCTCAGTAGGAGTCTGCAGGACATTATGGAACGTGTGCAAAACCTTAGTAGGAGTGTGCAGGACATCATGGGACCTGTGCAGGACTCCAGTAGGGGTGTGCAGGACGTCGTAGAATGTGTGCAGAACCTCAGTGGGAGTGTGCAGGACCGTAGTAGGAGTGGGCAGGACATCATGGGACGTGTGCAAGACCTTAGTAGGAGTGGGCAGGACATCATGGGACGTGTGCAGCACCCCAGTAGGGGTGTGCAGGACGTCGTAGAATGTGTGCAGGACCTCAGTAGGAGTGGGCAGGACATCATGGAACGTGTGGAAGACCTCAGTAGGAGTGTGCAGGACATCATGGAACGTGTGCAAGACCTTAGTAGGAGTGTGCAGGACATCATGGGACCTGTGCAGGACCTCAGTAGGAGTGTGCAGGACATCATTGTACCTGCGCAGGACCTCAGTAGGAGTGTGCAGGACATCATGGAACGTGTGGAAGACCTCACTAGAGTGTGCAGGACATCATGGAACGTGTGCAGGACCGTAGTAGGAGTAGGCAGGACATCATGGGACGTGTGCAAGACCTTAGTAGGAGTGGGCAGGACATCATGGGACGTGCAGCACCCCAGTAGGGGTGTGCAGGACGTCGTAGAATGTGTGCAGGACCTTAGTAGGAGTGTGTGCAGGACATCATAGACCTGTGCAGGACCCCAGTAGGGGTGTGCAGGACCTCAGTAGGAGTGTGCAGGACATTATAGTACCTGCAGGACCTCAGTAGGAGTGTGCAGGACATCATGGGCCTGTGCACGACTCCAGTAGGGGTGTGCAGGTCGTCGTAGAATGTGTGCAGGACCTCAGTAGGAGTGTGCAGGACCTTAGTAGGAGTGTGCAGGACATCATGGGCCCTGTGCAGGACCCCAGTAGGAGTGTGCAGGACATCATGGGACCTGTGCAGGACCCCAGTAGGGGTGTGCAGGACCTCAGTAGGAGTGTGGAACACATTATGGGACCCGTGCAGGACTCCAGTAGGGGTGTGCAGGAAGTCGTAGAATGTGTGGAGGACCTCAGTAGGAGTGTGCAGGACCTTAGTAGGAGTGTGCAAGACATCATGGGACCTGTGCAGGACCCCAGTAGGGGTGTGCAGGACCTCAGTAGGAGTCTGCAGGACATTATGGAACGTGTGCAAAACCTTAGTAGGAGTGTGCAGGACATCATGGGACCTGTGCAGGACCCCAGTAGGGGTGTGCAGGACGTCGTAGAATGTGTGCAGAACCTCAGTGGGAGTGTGCAGGACCGTAGTAGGAGTGGGCAGGACATCATGGGACGTGTGCAAGACCTTAGTAGGAGTGGGCAGGACATCATGGGACGTGTGCAGCACCCCAGTAGGGGTGTGCAGGACGTCGTAGAATGTGTGCAGGACCTTAGTAGGAGTGTGCAGGACATCATAGGACCTGTGCAGGACCCCAGTAGGGGTGTGCAGGACCTCAGTAGGAGTGTGCAGGACATTATGGTACCTGTGCAGGACCTCAGTAGGAGTGTGCAGGACATCATGGGCCTGTGCAGGACTCCAGTAGGGGTGTGCAGGTCGTCGTAGAATGTGTGCAGGACCTCAGTAGGAGTGTGCAGGACCTTAGTAGTAGTGTGCAAGACACCATGGGACCTGTGCAGGACCCCAGTAGGGGTGTGCAGGACCTCAGCAGGAGTGTGCAGGACATTATGGGACCCGTGCAGGACCCCAGTAGGGGTGTGCAGGAAGTCGTAGAATGTGTGCAGGACCTCAGTAGGAGTGTGCAGGACCTTAGTAGGAGTGTGCAAGACATCATGGGACCTGTGCAGGACCCCAGTAGGGGTGTGCAGGACCTCAGTAGGAGTCTGCAGGACATTATGGAACGTGTGCAAAACCTTAGTAGGAGTGTGCAGGACATCATGGGACCTGTGCAGGACCCCAGTAGGGGTGTGCAGGACGTCGTAGAATGTGTGCAGAACCTCAGTGGGAGTGTGCAGGACCGTAGTAGGAGTGGGCAGGACATCATGGGACGTGTGCAAGACCTTAGTAGGAGTGGGCAGGACATCATGGGACGTGTGCAGCACCTCAGTAGGGGTGTGCAGGACGTCGTAGAATGTGTGCAGGACCTTAGGAGGAGTGTGTAGGACATCATAGACCTGTGCAGGACCCCAGTAGGGGTGTGCAGGACCTCAGTAGGAGGTGTGCAGGACATTATGGTACCTGTGCAGGACCTCAGTAGGAGTGTGCAGGACATCATGGGCCTGTGCAGGACTCCAGTAGGGGTGTGCAGGTCGTCGTAGAATGTGTGCAGGACCTCAGTAGGAGTGTGCAGGACCTTAGTAGGAGTGTGTAGGACATCATGGGCCCTGTGCAGGACCCCAGTGGGGAGTGTGCAGGACATCATGGGACCTGTGCAGGACCCCAGTAGGGGTGTGCAGGACCTCAGTAGGAGTGTGCAGACATTATGGGACTCATGCAGGACCCCAGTAGGGGTGTGCAGGACGTCGTAGAATGTGCAGGACCTTAGTAGGAGTGTGCAGGACATCATAGGACCTGTGCAGGACCTCAGTAGGGGTGTGCAGGACCTCAGTAGGAGTGTGCAGGACATTATGGTACCTGTGCAGGACCTCAGTAGGAGTGTGCAGGACATCATGGGCCTGTGCAGGACTCCAGTAGGGGTGTGCAGGTCGTCGTAGAATGCAGGACCTCAGTAGGAGTGTGCAGGACCTCAGTAGGAGTGTGCAGGACATCATGGGACCTGTGCAGGAACTCAGTAGGAGTGTGCAGGACATCATGGGACCTGTGCAGGACCCCAGTAGGGTGTGCAGGACCTCAGTAGGAGGTGCAGGAGATTATGGGACCTGTGCAGGACCCCAGTAGGGGTGTGCAGGAAGTCGTAGAATGTGTGCAGGACCTCAGTAGGGAGTGTGCAGGACCTTAGTAGGAGTGTGCAAGACACCATGGGACCCGTGCAGGACCCCAGTAGGGGTGTGCAGGACCTCAGTAGGAGTCTGCAGGACATTATGGAACGTGTGCAAAACCTTAGTAGGAGTGTGCAGGACATCATGGGACCTGTGCAGGACCCCAGTAGGGGTGTGCAGGACGTCGTAGAATGTGTGCAGAACCTCAGTGGGAGTGTGCAGGACCGTAGTAGGAGTGGGCAGGACATCATGGGACGTGTGCAAGACCTTAGTAGGAGTGGGCAGGACATCATGGGACGTGTGCAGCACCCCAGTAGGGGTGTGCAGGACGTCGTAGAATGTGTGCAGGACCTCAGTAGGAGTGGGCAGGACATCATGGAACGTGTGCAAGACCTCAGTAGGAGTGTGCAGGACATCATGGAACGTGTGCAAGACCTTAGTAGGAGTGTGCAGGACATCATGGGACCTGTGCAAGACCTCAGTAGGAGTGTGCAGGACATCATTGTACCTGCGCAGGACCTCAGTAGGAGTGTGCAGGACATCATGGAACGTGTGGAAGACCTCACTAGGAGTGTGCAGGACATCATGGAACGTGTGCAGGACCGTAGTAGGAGTAGGCAGGACATCATGGGACGTGTGCAAGACCTTAGTAGGAGTGGGCAGGACATCATGGGACGTGTGCAGCACCCCAGTAGGGGTGTGCAGGACGTCGTAGAATGTGTGCAGGACCTTAGTAGGAGTGTGCAGGACATCATAGGACCTGTGCAGGACCCCAGTAGGGGTGTGCAGGACCTCAGTAGGAGTGTGCAGGACATTATGGTACCTGTGCAGGACCTCAGTAGGAGTGTGCAGGACATCATGGGCCTGTGCACGACTCCAGTAGGGGGTGTGCAGGTCGTCGTAGAATGTGCAGGACCTCAGTAGGAGTGTGCAGGACCTTAGTAGGAGTGTGCAGGACATCATGGGCCCTGTGCAGGACCCCAGTAGGAGTGTGCAGGACATCATGGGACCTGTGCAGACCCCAGTAGGGGTGTGCAGGACCTCAGTAGGAGTGTGCAACACATTATGGGACCTGCAGACTCCAGTAGGGGTGCAGGAAGTCGTAGAATGTGTGCAGGACCTCAGTAGGAGTGTGTGCAGGACCTTAGTAGGAGTGTGCAAGACATCATGGGGACTCTGTGCAGGGACCCCAGTAGGGGTGTGCAGGACCTCAGTAGGAGTCTGCAGGACATTATGGAACGATGTGCAAACCTTAGTAGGGAGTGTGTGTGCAGGACATCATGGGACCTGTGCAGGACTCTCCCAGTAGGGGTGTGCAGGACGTCGTAGAATGTGTGCAGAACCTCAGTGGGAGTGTGCAGGACCTGTAGTAGGAGTGGGCAGGACAATCATCCTGGGACGTGTGCAAGACCTTAGTAGGAGGTGGGCAGGACATCATGGGACGTGTGCAGCACCCCAGTAGGTGTGCAGGACGTCGTAGGGCCAATGTGTGCAGGACCTTAGTAGGGAGTGTGCAGGACATCACATAGGACCTGTGCCAGGACCCAGTAAGGGGTGTGCAGGACCTCAGTAGGAGTGTGCAGGGACATTATGAGTACCTGTGCAGGACCTCAGTGTAGTAGTGTGTGCAGGACATCATGGGCCTGTGCAGGACTCCAGCTAGGGGTGTGCAGGCTCGTCGTAGAGATGTGTGCAGGACCTCAGTAGGGAGTGTGTGCAGGACCTTAGTAGGAGTGTGCAGGGACATCCCATGGGCCCTGTGCAGGACCCTCCCAGTAGGAGTGTGCAGGGACATCATGGACCTGCAG